>JAENPR010003010.1:0-19916 GCA_018135685.1 Themeda triandra
CTCAGCATATTTATCTTTCCCCCGTCCCCCTGCATTCCTTAAGTAATAAAAAGATAAAAATATTTCTTGTGATCCCGTTAGAACAAGTCTAAGTTAAGAAAGTTCTAGACAACCAAGGCCTAGAGGTTTTATCACTAACGCTTAATTAGTTCCCCAAGCTTTGTTGTCTATTTGAGCTACAGAACATCAAGGATCATGAAGAGCTAACAGCGAAGGACATCCAGTTCCGTCGGAGTGCCGCCCACGACATTTGAATGCGTCGTCTCCAACGGCAACTATCTACGACACTCCCGGAGGACTAGAACATCTTCGATGCCCGTCGCCAACATCCAGCGAGACTATGTCAACATCCAGCTTGGGGGAGAGCATCCCCCGTGTACCAAGCTAAGTGTTTCCAACTTATCTATTTATGCTTTATTAGAGTGTGCTTTGATTAAAACAACTAAAAAAGTTGCATAACCATAGAAACCCAGAAAGATTTCCTTATTTATCTTTTCTACTTTTGGAGAGCTCTTGCAATCTGTCTTTAAAAGTGATCCCTAGAATAAACTCTACATGGAGATGATGAATAGTTGCTCGCCGTAATTCCTTTCAAGTACCTAGTTTTCAACCTTGCACTCTCCCCGAGTTTTGGACACAATTTGTTTAGGATTTGAGATTTGCTCAACCCGAAACTTGTGGGTAGCGAACACTTGATCTAAGTCTAGGTGGTTGTGGTATGATATGGGAAGGTTTTGAGCTGCTGTTCATCTTGTTCCTAGACATACTAGAGTTCTCGGGAGAAATTATCTCGTGGAAAGTATTAAATTCCTGCATGATGAGTTCCTTTATGATGAGAGTTCAAATTCCTACCACAGCCATATATTCATGCTTACTAGATTAGGAAAACCCATCTGTTTATATAGATCATATTGTAGGTTTGAGTGTAGACTTTATAGGCATTGAGTGTGGTTATGCTGTGGACCCATAAGGAATTAGTCACGCAGTTAAAGTCAATACTATGTGCTCTCCATCCATTGATCTATGCTACTTCTGTCCTCAGAAGTATGCACCCATTTTATAAATGTTATATTCATTCTGTGCTACTTCAGTTCCTCGAAGTACCACCCACATATAGATCCACATCCACCACATATCGTGCTATCTCTATCCTGGAGATACGCACTTATGCTGCTCCTACCCTAGGAGTACGCATTCTCCACTTACTGTGCTGTCTCTACCCTGGAGGCACGCACCTATGCTGCTCCTACACTGGGAGTACGCATCCATCCATTCATCCATCCACATATACATACGCCATTCATTTCACATCATCCAGAAAAGGTTCTACTCCTATTCTGGGAGTGAACGTCTAGACATAATCATCGCCGTTCTATTTGCCTACATAAAAGCTCCAGTTATTATCATTTCAAGTTATATGAATCCTCGTTGCTAAAGTTTTGTTTCAGAGGATTGTTGCTCTAAAAAAAAAAAAGAGAAGAAAAAAAGAGAAGAAAGAAAGAAAAAGAAAGAGTAGCCAAGTCCTTCCATTCAAGAAGTTTCAAGATTTCCAAATAAAGGGAGTCATGTTATCCTCGAAGGAGCAAGTGTAGAAGTAGATGTTCACCTAGCTTGAGTACCCCTCATAATCATTTCCTTATCACCATCATCCTATCATCTCTTCATCCATTCCATTTCCTCATTCACATGCACATATGACTTTATTATTATTTTAGTTCCTATTGGATCCATGTCTTAACTGTGCAATATATGCAAGTGAGTTTGAGTGTCTCCCCACCTATGAGCTCCACATAAGCCTATTAGAAAGTAGGGTGAGAGAGAGAAAGCACTTTCCACTATGCCTTAGTTCCATAAATACCACATATCTCGAGAGAAAGAGAAGGCATACACTATTCATGCCTTGGAGAGGATCCGTAAATACCACAAATGAGAGACTTGAAAGGTTCATACAAGGAACTCGAGTTTTATTTCAAACCTTGCAAAAACTCCGGGATAATAGTTGATCAAAGAGCGAGAAACATGGCGCTTGACTTGACCATTCTATCTTTCAACTACTCAAGACCCAAGTGACGGTTACAAGCCCCATGGTGAAAGGTAATATGAGTGAGTTTTGAGTCGATAGTTCACTCTAATCCGGAGGAGAGTTCTTGTTTGAACGCATGTGTACTTGTGAGGAGTGAAAGCATTGTAGCAACTCCCGATCCATCATCTGAAGTCTATCTTTGCTCGGGGACGAGCAAAAGGTAAGCTTGGGGGAGTTTGTTGACGATCGTTAAGTATCAATTTTATACCGTCAACGCAGCAAGAGAAAGGACTAATATGAGTTCACTGTTAGATATAGGGGTTAATCGACGGAATTCCACGAGTTTTGGTGATTGTCTATTTCCGCGAGGGGTTATCGAAAGAGAACCAAAGGAGGCCCACATGTCATGATTACATAGAGATAAAGACCGAACGGGTAAAATTGTATAATCTAGAAGACTCCGGAAGGCAACACACTGGAAGCGGGGACCCACTGGCATTGTGGTGGGTCGGCCGACCAGTAGGAGTCGGCCACTCCCCCACCTCCACCAATCGTGGAGTCTCGTGGATCCCGCCTCCACCGCCTTTGAGGATGAATAATTATCGTCCATTTAGGTCGGTTTGATCCGAGGGTCTGTGGTTAATCCTAGGGGGCTATATATTGAGCCCGGCCCCCGGGTGAAACCAAGAATTCATTCCTAATTCATTCAAGAGTTCATTCTCTCATCGTAATTCGGAAAGCTGTGAGCCACCATTGTTGACGGTCGTTAAGTATCAATTTTATACCATCAACGCAGCAAGAGAAAGGACTAATATGAGTTCACTGTTAGATATAGGGGTTACACGAATGCATTCCACGAGTTTTGGTGATTGTCTATTTCTCATAGGGGGTTATCGGAAAGAGAACCAAAGGAGGCCCACATGTCATGATTACATAGAGATAAAGACCGAACGGGTAAAATTGTATAATCTAGAAGACTCCGTAAGGCAAACCCCGGGAAGCTGGGGCCCACTCGCGGGGTGGCCGGTCGGCCGACCCGGGGGAGTCGGCCGACTCCCCCACCTCCACCAATCCGGTGGAGTCTCGTGGATCCCGCCTCCACCGCCTTTGAGGATGAATAATTATCGTCCATTTAGGTCGGTTTGATCCGAGGGTCGTGGTTAATCCTAGGGGGCTATATATTCGAGCCCCCGGCCCCCCGGGTGAAACCCTAATTCATATTCCTAGGTCATTCAAGAGTTCATTCTCTCATCGAATTCAGAGAAGCCGAGCCACCATCTCAATTAGAGCTCCATAGTTTAGTAGCATAGCTACATAGGAATAGATCTAGAGGGAATCAAGCCTAGCTTGGAGTCCGGATCTGTCGGAGTTCTTGGTAATTCCCCTCTACATTCTTGTAATATTCATCATTGTTCGTGATACTATGAGTAGTACTTTATTCTATTCTATTATATCGAGACTTGACTTTGCTCTATTTGATTACGTTCTCAATTATATTGTTCTTAGTTTACTTTGATTATATGTTTAGCATAGTTGGACTAGAATTATGTTTATGCATAGGATCGTATAGCACTTGCTCATTAGATCGATGGGTGAGTGGTAAATATTGTGTAGGCGTGGTGCCTAGATTGTATTTATCTCATGCGATTACACCTATTGGCCGGGTCGTGTGGTAGATCGCGGAAGTGACAGTTCCGTTGAGTCCTTTGTATTCCATCCCCGTTGGTAGGTCTTAGTAGAACAACCTATTACATTGAAGTCATTGCTATGTCTCTTGTCTTCTCTGGTAATATCACTATGCATAGATGTAACCTTTTCCCGCCATGATTGCTAGATGTTCTTGCACTAATCATTGTATGCTTTGACCTTATAGTTAGAATAACATAGGATTATACCCTAGATCGTCCTAGTCCATGCTAGTGTTATAAGCTTAGAGTGCTAAGTTGAGATGGCTTATTACTATTATTTTATGTGGCTAAATGCTCTCATTTATCTTATGTCATTTATCATTCATTCCTATATTTTATGTGACACTTACCCCGTATGAGATGATCGATACTGAGACAAGGTTAAGCTCTCCATTATAGCATGTGCATTGCTCATCACTCATTATCCAAGGCATTCCCTTCCCAGTGGTAAAATATAAATAACGATACCGGATTACTCCTGGTTAAAATGCTACATCGGTATTATCTCGTGCGCTTGCGGATCCCATATTTATTTCTAGTAGCAGCTTGCATTATTTAGTACCAAGCATTTTTGGCGCCATGTTGGGGATGACAACCTAACACCGAGTGGCGTTAGAAATGTCAACAAGCATTTTGGCGCCTGTGTGGGAAGGTTGAAAGCCAATGGATAATGAGCAGCATTGCACTACATAATGAGATTGAGCACTCGTCACCATTCTCTACTCATACTGACCTTACCCTTGTTTTTCGTCTATTCTTATATCTTATGCGGGGTAATGTATGAAAAAGACAATTCTTCCCGATAATTATATTGACAATCCGAAGCTTTATTCAGGAAGGCCGAAGCAAGTTGAAGAAAAACCAATCAATCATCATCATCATCAACTCAACTTGGAAGTTTGTCGAAAGCGAGTAAAGTCAACCTTTCGTACGAGACTTGACACGGCGTTTGAAGCCATGGCGAACAAGTCACTCCGCGAGTTCTCGGCTCCAACTACGGACAACATTCGTGACTTGGACACTGCGGACATCGAAGGAGCTTTTGAGCTCAAGCCTGCGCTAATCAACATGGTGCAAGCAAGCCGGTTACGTGGGAAGGCCCATGAAGATGCTAGTGCTCATCTCCAACACTTCCCCGGAGATTTGTAGCACATTCACTATCAAGGACGTCCCCGAGAGATGCTATACTACTTCGCCTCTTCCCATTCTCACTTTTGGGAGAGCGAAGAAAGGGTTCTACGCCAATAAGGAGAAGAATCCTACGTGGGCATTATGTTCCACCAATTTCTTGGCGAAGTTCTTCCCAATGGGCAAGACAAATGCTCTTCGTGGGAAGATATCAAGCTTTCAAGCAACACCATGATGAGACTGTCCCGGAAGCTTGGGAGCGCTTTCAAGATTACATCCTCGAGTGTCCTCATCATGGCATGGAGAATTGGCTGCTCATGCGGACATTCTACCATGGGCTCAAGAACAAGACACGTGAGACGATGGATGCCGCTGGGCCGGAGGTGCATTCTTATCACTCACTATTCCTCGAGCCACGGCTCTTGTGGAGAAGATGGCATCCAACCAAGGTTGAGTGAAGAAAGAACTCGAGACCCGCAAGAGAGGAGGAGGAATGCACCAGGCGAAGGAGGTAGACATGCTGTACGCCAAAATGGATCTACTAATGAAGAGGCTCGATGAGAGAGCCACGAGAAGAAAGAAGTCATGCATATACATGATGCTCGCATGACATGTGAAGAGTGTGGAGAGATCGGGCACACAGGTGCTAAGCGCGCCCGAGTGAAGGAGGACGTGAACTACCTCAACAACAACAACAATAATTACTATCGTCCTCAGCAGAATCAAGGTTGGAATCAGCAGCAGAGGCCTAACTACTCAGGCAACTATCAAGGTAACAGCTCCTCCTACAATAATTACAACCAGCCGCCTTTGAGAGAGTTAGTGCTGAATCAAGGCAAGATGATGGACAATCTGTCCAAGAAGCTGACATCAAATGACAAGGTCCTAGAGACACTCGCCAGCGTAATGGATGGCTTTTCCAATGCCATCAAGAGTCAGCTCGGCTTCAACAAGATACTTGAGTCGCGGGTACAACGGCTTGTTAACCTTGCTCCCTCAATGGTCAAGGTAAACCGGGACAACCCGAAGAGCTCGAGGCGCAAAAATCTTGTTGATATATTCAATGTAGAAGATAGCCGGAGTGATCCATTGAAGGGTCATGGATTGACTCAACTCGCCAATCAAGAAGGGCGATCCGGGGAGACCGTCATTCCGATCTCCATTGGAAGTATTAACTTTAATGAGGCAATCTGTGACTTCGGTGCAAGCATCAACATTATGCCAAGAGTGATATATGAGAAGCTATTCGGATGCCCTTAGCATACACAACCATGTGCTTACGGCTTGCTGATCGGTCACTTCGTGTTCCTTTGGGAGTACTTGAGAAGACATATGTGTACGAGTAGGCAACTCGTATGTTCCCGGGAACTTCGTGGTAGTGGATACAGAGTGATGAAAGGTCCCCTGTCATTTTGGGGACGACCATTCTTGAACACCGCTGGAGCCATCATGTATGCCAACACTGTCAAGATCATCTTCAACATCAAGGGCAAGCGAGAAACCTTCTTCTTCAAGAACGAGTGCTTGCGGTTCCCAACACACCCTCATCAACAACGAGTGAGAAGAAGAAGAATCCGGCTAAGAAGAGCAAGAACAAAGATAAGAAGACCAAGAAGACGGAGATGGTGAGGATGGTCACTCGGTCCACAGGGAGCATGACCACTTACTCGGATCCCACGCCTAATCAAGAAGGATGACCCAGTGTCCCAACCATTCAATGCTCCATCAACGAAGCTCTTTCAATAAGGCATGTGACACCGGACGCAAGGCGTCAACATTATGGCCAAGGTAACTTATGAGTATCTATATGGCACTATGCCTTTGGAGCCTACCTATGCAATGCTTGCGAGATGGCGAGACCGGACATTCCGCTTCGTCGAAGGAGAAGTGAAGGATGTCCTCATCGAGATAGATGACCATTATGTCCCTACTGAGACTTCCTAGTCATTGACATGGGAGATGACTACGATCCTCCAATCATCCTAGGAAGACCATTTCCGAACACCACCGTAGCTATCATCTATATCGGGACAAGGAGAGATCCATTTCCACTTTCCCACTGAGAAGGTACGCTACTTCAACAATAATTATATAATCACCGAAGAGCCCAAGAAGAATAGAACAAGGAGAAGGCGTACCCTCGCGAACAAGAAGAACATCACTACGAGATGGATGGGCTAACTATGAGGGAGAAGTGTCAAGATATGAAGACCGGTACCCCGAAGACAAGAACATTATAGAAGAACCCGAAGAGGTGCTACCAAGAAGAGAAACAAGTGGTCCAAGAAGCTTCCTCCTCAAGGTCACCCTCTCCAACAAAGAAGGTGTGGAAGGTAAAAGCAAAATCGAATCAATTCCTACACAAGAGGCGACGTCATCGAGGCGCCGGCCAATGCCCCTTGAAAAATGAGCGAACATGACAAGTCTGTTCGGAGGACTTAAAACCACCGAACGCCGCGCCAAGAGGTAACTTGGTATTTATCAAGATTACTTTTCAGCATTATATTTTTGCCTTAGCATCCTTATTTTCCTACTTGCACCTTAGTTGCATCTTTACTATCTCCGCATTTGAAAAGAAAATAAAGATGTTGTGCATTTGCATCCGTAAAAAATCGTCAAGCCCCATGTGGATAGTCATTCACTTTGTGGTGGCACAAAAATAATTTCTCAAAGATATTTATTTCCCCTGTCTGCATTCCTTAAATAATAAAAAGATAAAAATAATTCTTGTGATCCTGTTAGAACAAGTCTAAGTTAAGAAAGTTCTAGACAACCAAGGCCTAGAGGTTTTATCACTAACGCTTTAATCAGTTCCACAAGCTTTGTTGTCTATTTGAGCTTCAGAACATCAAGGATCATGAAGAGCTAACAGGCAGAAGGACATCCAATCCCCTGTCGGAGTGCTGCCCGCGAAAATTGAATGCTGTCTCCAACAGCAACTATCTACGACACTCCTGGAGGACTAGAACGTCTTCAGTGCCTGTCAGCAACATCAGCAGACTATGTCAACATCCAGCTTGGGGGAAAGCATCCCCCGTGTACCAAGCTAAGTGTTTCCAACTTATCTATTTATGCTTTATTAGAGTGTGCTTTGATTAAAACAACTAAAAAAGATGCATAACCATAGAAACCCAAAAAGATTTCCTTATTTATCTTTTCTATTTTTGGAGAGCTCTTGCAATCTGTCTTTAAAAGTGATCCCTAGAATAAACTCTACATGGAGATGATGAATAGTTGCTCTGCCGTAATTCCTTTCAAGTACCTAGTTTTCAACCTTGCACTCTCCGAGTTTTGGACACACCTGTTTAGATTTGAGATTTGCTCGAACCGAAACTTGTGGGTAGCGAACACTTGATCTAAGTCTAGGTGGTTGACAGGGAATGATATGGGAAGGTTTTGAGTCAGCTTGTCCATCTTGTTCCTAGAGATACTAGAGTTCTGGAGAATTTATCTTAAAAAAATATATTAAATTCCTGCATGATGAGTTCCTTTATGATGAGAGTTTAAATTCCTACCACAGCCATACATTCATGCTTACTAGATTAGGAAAACCCATCTGTTTAAATAGATCATATTGTAGATTTGAGTGTAGACTTTATAGGCATTGAGTGTGGTTATGCTGTGGACCCATAAGGAATTAGTCACGCGAGATAAAGTCAATACTATGTGCTCTCCATCCATTGATCTATGCTACTGGGTCCTCGAAGCACGCACCCATTTTATAAATACTACATTCATTATGTGCTACTTACGATTTCCTCAAGTACCACCCACATATAGATCCATATCCACCACATATTGTGCTATCTCTACCCGGAGATACGCACTTATCTTTGCTCCTATCCACGGAGTACGCATTCCCCACATATTGTGCTATCTCTACCTTAGAGACACGCACTTATGCTGCTCCTACACCGGGAGTACGCATCCATCCATTCATCCATCCACATATACATACGCCATTCATTTCACATCATCCCGAGAAAAGGTTCTACTCCTATTCTAGGAGTGAACATCTAGACATAATCATCGCCGTTCTATTTGCCTACATAAAAGCTCTAGTCATTATCATTTCAAGTTATACACTCCCTGTGCTAAAGTTTCGCTTTCAGAGGATTGGTTGCTCTATTAAAAAAAAAAAAAAAAAAAAAGAAAGAAAAAAGAAAGAAAAAGAAAGAGTAGCCAAGTCCTTCCATTCAAGAAAGTTTCAAGGTTTCCGAATAAAGGGAGTCATGTTATCCCCAAAGGAGCGAGTGTAGAAGTAGATGTTCACCGGTTGAGTACCCCTCGTAATCATTTCCTTATCACCATCATCCTATCATCATCTCATCCATTCCATTTCCTCATTCACATGCACATATGACTTTATTATTATTTTAGTTCCTATTGGATCCATGTCTTAACTATGCAATATATGCAAGTGAGTTTGAGTGTCTCCCCACCTATGAGCTCCATAAGCCTATTAGAAAGTAGGGTGAGAGAGAGAAGGCACTTTCCACTATGCCTTAGTTCCATAAATATCACATATTTCGAGAGAAGAGAGAAGGCATACACTACTCATGCCTTAGAGAGGATCCAGAAAATACCACAAATGAGAGACTTGAAAGGTTCATACAAGGAACTCGAGTTTTATTTCAAAACCTTGCAAAAACTCCGGGATAATAGTTGATCAAAGAGCGAGAAACATGGCGCTTGACTTGACCGTTCTATCTTTCAACTACTCAAGACCCAAGTGACGGTTACAAGCCCCATGGTGAAAGGTAATATGAGTGAGTTTTGAGTCGGGATAGTTCACTCTAATCCGGAGGAGAGTTCTTGTTTGAACGCATGTGTACTTGTGAGGAGTGAAAGTATTGTAGCAACTCGATCCATCATCGAGTCTATCTTTGCTCGGGGACGAGCAAAAGGTAAGCTTGGGGGAGTTTGTTGACGGTCGTTAAGTATCAATTTTATACCATCAACGCAGCAAGAGAAAGGACTAATATGAGTTCACCTGTTAGATATAGGGGTTACAGCTGCTGAGAATTCCACGAGTTTTGGTGATTGTCTATTTCGCGAGGGGTTATCGGAAAAGAGAACCAAAGGAGGCCCACATGTCATGATTACATAGAGATAAAGACCGAACGGGTAAAATTGTATAATCTAGAAGACTCCAGAAGGCAAACCACCGGGAAGCAGGGCCCCAGCGCGGGTGGCCAGTCGGCCGACCCAGGGGGGGAGTCGGCCGACTCCCCACCTCCACCAATCAGGTGGAGTCTCGTGGATCCTGCCTCCACCGCCTTTGAGGATGAATAATTATCGTCCATTTAGGTCGGTTTGATCCGAGGGCTGTGGTTAATCCTAGGGGGCTATATATTCAGAGCCCCTGGCCCCTGGGTGAAACCCTAATTCATATTCCTAGGTCATTCAAGAGTTCATTCTCTCATCAGAATTCAGAGAAGCCAGAGCCACCATCTCAATTAGAGCTCCATAGTTTAGTAGCATAGCTACATAGGAATAGATCTAGAGGGAATCAAGCCTAGCTTGGAGTCCGGATCTGTCGGAGTTCTTGGTAATTCCCCTCTACATTCTTGTAATATTCATCATTGTTCGTGATACTATGAGTAGTACTTTATTCTATTCTATTATATGGACTTGACTTTGCTCTATTTGATTACGTTCTCAATTATATTGTTCTTAGTTTACTTTGATTATATGTTTAGCATAGTTGGACTAGAATTATGTTTATGCATAGGATCGTATAGCACTTGCTCATTAGATCGATGGGTGAGTGGTAAATATTGTGTAGGCGTGGTGCCTAGATTGTATTTATCTGCGATTACACCCTATTGGCCGGGTCGTGTGGTAGATCGCGGAAGTGACAGTTCCGTTGAGTCCTTTGTATTCCATCCCCGTTGGTAGGTCTTAGTAGAACAACCTATTACATTGAAGTCATTGCTATGTCTCTTGTCTTCTCTGGTAATATCACTATGCATAGATGTAACCTTTTCCCGCCATGATTGCTAGATGTTCTTGCACTAATCATTGTATGCTTTGACCTTATAGTTAGAATAACATAGGATTATACCCTAGATCGTCCTAGTCCATGCTAGTGTTATAAGCTTAGAGTGCTAAGTTGAGATGGCTTATTACTATTATTTTATGTGGCTAAATGCTCTCATTTATCTTATGTCATTTATCATTCATTCCTATATTTTATGTGACACTTACTTTTTGTATGAGATGATCGATACGAGACAAGGTTAAGCTCTCCATTATAGCATGTGCATTGCTCATCACTCATTATCCAAGTGCATTCCCTTCCCAGTGGTAAAAATATAAATAACGATACCTGGATTACTCCTGGTTAAAATGCTACATCGGTATTATCTGTGCGCTTGCGGATCCCATATTTATTTCTAGTAGCAGTTGCATTATTTAGTACCAGCATTTTTGGCGCCATGTTGGGGATGACAACCTAACACTGAGTGGCGTTAGAAATGTCAACAACCATCTCAATTAGAGCTCCATAGTTTAGTAGCATAGCTACATAGGAATAGATCTAGAGGGAATCAAGCCTAGCTTGGAGTCCGGATCTGTCGGAGTTCTTGGTAATTCCCCTCTACATTCTTGTAATATTCATCATTGTTCGTGATACTATGAGTAATACTTTATTCTATTCTATTATATCATACTTGACTTTGCTCTATTTGATTATGTTCTCAATTATATTGTTCTTAGTTTACTTTGATTATATGTTTAGCATAGTTGGACTAGAATTATGTTTATGCATAGGATCGTATAGCGCTTGCTCATTAGATCGATGGGTAAGTGGTAGATATTGTGTAGGCGTGGTGTCTAGACCGTATTTATCTCGCGATTACACCCTATTGGCCGGGTCGTGTGGTAGATCGCGGAAGTGACAGTTCCGTTGAGTCCTTTGTATTCCATCCCCGTTGGTAGGTCTTAGTAGAACAACCTATTACATTGAAGTCATTGCTATGTCTCTTGTCTTCTCGGTAATATCACTATGCTTAGATGTAACCTTTTCCCGCCATGATTGCTAGATGTTCTTGCACTAATCATTGTATGCTTTGACTTTGTAGTTAGAATAACATAGGATTATACCCTAGATCGTCCTAGTCCATGCTAGTGTTATAAGCTTAGAGTGCTAAGTTGAGATGGCTTATTACTATTATTTTATGTGGCTAATTGCTCTCATTTATCTTATGTCATTTATCATTCATTCCTATATTTTATGTGACACTTACCCCGTATGAGATGATCGATACGCACAAGGTTAAGCTCTCCATTCTGACATGTGCATTGCTCATCACTCATTATCCAAGTGCATTCCCTTCCCAGTGGTAAAAATATAAATAACGATACCTGGATTACTCCTGGTTAAAATGCTACATCGGTATTATCGTAAACGCTTGCGGATCCCATATTTATTTCTAGTAGCAGTTGCATTATTTAGTACCAGCATTTTTGGCGCCATGTTGGGGATGACAACCTAACACTGAGTGGCGTTAGAAATGTCAACAGTCATGAGGTCTCGGGGCAGGTGAACTGGCTTAAGAAGTTCTTACCCGGGTTAAGAGTGGTAGACAGCATTAAGAAAAACCACTTAAGTTATACTACGATAATATGCTCACAACAATAGGTCAAGTGGTGCTACCAAACACATTGACATTAAGTACTATGTTATGAATGAAAAGGTTCAGGATCATATTATAAGTCTAGAGCATAATAAGACGGATAATATGTTAGCGGATCCGCTCACAAAAGGCTTACCACCCAACGTGTTTGGAAAACACGTAGCCGGCATAGGGTTAAGGGAAAGCCTATGATTTCTGAACACTTAGGGCCCTTTTAGTTAGAACTCTGTTTTGAATTAGAGTGATGTACTGTAGCTGTCAAGTCCAACGGAGATTTTTTCTGTGACGATGAGACGCGCTCTACGCATTTCTTAATAATGAGACGGAGATAAGTGCTAAGCATTTAAGTTAAGTATTTAAGTTAAGATTAAGTTAAGATTAAGTTAAGATTAAGATAAGTTATTAGGAGATCAAGGGGGAGAATGTTAGGATTGATCTCCCATCGCTATGGGCCCAACGGCCCACACCGAAGCTTGATCCGCTCCTGATCGGGGAGCCCAACCCGTTTACCGGTTGGAGGGCCCCTGTCACACTGCAGTATAAAGAGGAGGTGGGGGCCGGGGCGCTAGACACGAGGTTCGCCGCCGCCAGACTCCACACCTACACTACTACCCTAGCCCGATCTACAGGGACTGCACCCAGTGACGGGAAGCCGCTCCACCTTCATCGCCGATCCGCGATCCCGGCCGCAGAGAAGCCCCATGGCGGACTCCAGCTCTGATGCTCGGTAACACCAAACTCTAACCCTCTATCTCTCACTGTAATTCTTACACAGGCAACGTCTGTCTTTGTCCCCTCCACTGTCTTCTTCCTCTCCGTCTAGGCGAAGATGTAGGCACACGGCCGTTTTCTTTCTCCTTGACTAACAAGTAAACCGAATAAGGCACCTCCGTTTCAGTAAATATGAATAAATTAATAATCCTAGTATGAGGTGACTAATAAAAAATGGTTGACTTTATCTTCTTTTGCACACAAGGGCGTTGGCCATACCTGATGTTAATGGCTGATGTACTAATCAGATCTTGATTGGTCAGAGATCAGTTTTTTGAGGCCTTCAGCCCTTCAAGGAGATGCTACCGGCTGCCACTGTCACCGACTCGATGACGATGCTAGGACTCATGCTCGACACACATGATGACCAGGCAATGACATGGTGACTAGTTGAGATGACGATGCCTAGGGCGGGGACACAAAAAGACAATTTCATGAAAACTTCGCTAGTCTTGTAATTTGTTTTAGCAACGCTACCCTCTTTATGAAGCTAGGAGGATTGTACATACTACAAACACCATCAGGTGGGCTCAAGAACCATACGTGCCACCCTAACTCGGATTGATCAAGCTATGAGCTATCCTATGAGCATTGGTATTTGAGTCCCTATGCTCATGTACAAACACGACATTTCTTAAAGTTGTCCTATTCATATAGATCTCTTGGATAACTTGTCCATAGATTCTAAAGTCCCCTTATTGGATACTCTTCACGGCATTCATACAATCACTATCTAACCAGAAACTATTAGTTGTATAGTATGTCTAAAACAAGAGCCATCCCTTCTCTGCATGCAATGGATTCCATCACCTTTGGGTCAACAATTCCCCTAAGGACAAACGCGTAGGATCCCATCAATTGACCACCCTCATCTCATGCTAATGCTATACCACCAAAGCCATGGATGTGTCCTTGGATAAAGCCATATCGACACTGATTTTAACAACGCCTGAGGGGGTGCACTCCATGTTGGCTTACTGGTGCACCCGAGCTTGGGGTCGCTACTCTTGTTTCCCCTCCCCTAGCTCTAATGCAAGCATGTCCACAAAATAATGCATCGATAGAGGGCTTTGGTAACCACTCTCATGGAGGCCGATTTTCTTCCATTGTGCAAACTAAATAGTCCATAATGTGATCGCCACTCTAGTGATATCTTCCCGGATTTCCACGATGATTGCTAGCCAAGACTTAGCATCATTCTCCATAAATCACACATAGGAGTTCCACTGTCTCTTCCTTCTCTAGTTCCTAAATGCATCTTGCCATGTTGCAAGAATCATGGCAGAGGTGCTCCCTAGGATAGCAGAGGCCTGGTGCAAGAATCATGGCAGAGGCAGTCCCTAGGATAGCGAAGGCCTGCTGCAATAATCACGGCAATGGCGCTCCCCAACACGGCAGAGGTATGGCACAAGGATCATGGTGAAGGCGCTCTCCAAGGCGGCAGAGACAAGATTTCCAGGGAGCAGTGGCCCAGGATAGTGCGGGGCGTGGAGACAGGGCAAGACAGGCTCAGAGCTTCTATTGATTGATGGGCCAAGGCGGTTGGCACGTGAAAAGCCCCAAGTTGCCCCCGGTGGTTTAGCTCGAGTATGGGAATTTCTTGGGTATATACCTATACCATTGAAGGGCATTGTTGTAAGAGGTTCCCCCCACCCCCAGTGAGCTATAAAAAGGGAGAGTGAACCACATGTAAGGGTGAGTACGATGATAGGTAATTCAAAACCCTAATTAGTGCCTCGGTAATTGTGTGAACTCCATTTTTCTACCTGAACTCCACTAGTCTAGGCATCTGCCCTAGAGCGGGACCCTCGGGTGTCGGGCAGCAGCAAGGTCGCCCTCACTTTCACTCTCTGTTGGGAACCCTATTACCCAACATTGTGTGGTTTATTTAAGATGCCTGATGATATTATGTTTCTAGCTTGCCTCAAACAATACACCTCAAAATCATAATACACTGAATGATGCTTGATAGTTGATAATTAAGTTTGTATTTGATTTTAGATTGATTGGGTGAACAAAATTTGTTGTGCATGTGAAGGAATAATGAGTCAAGTCAGACGTGTTGGCGTCTGCCAATTGCCAAATCTTGTGGCAAGGCCTGTCAGGACTCGGGAAGCGTGAAAAACGTCATGACACAACGAGAAGAAAAACAAATTTATCAAAAACAAAATAGGAAGGATTGCTAATTAACTGGTGAAGAGATATATATGCTTTCTGGAAATGGAATGCGCGGCATGATAATAGCACGGCCAGCCATGCATTGGCCGCTCCCCTTTATTTAGAAATACACACAAATTTAGAAGAAAAAAAAAGCATACAATATGTTCTCGCACACTTGATATACAGCAAGAAAGTGTTAAGCTCACACTCTCTTGTTACACTAGTTACTGCTGGATGGGTGATGATAGTTCGAATGCCCAGCCAAATTATATAGATAAATATCTTATTAGGTCATAGGAACGAGTTGGATATGATAGCCGTCTGGAATCACCATCTCCCCAACACGTGATACTTCTCCTCCTTTTATCTCAATCCATCTGCAAACAACAAAATTCCAAATCATCAGTGGGCTGCATGAGTAGCTAGTATGTAAGCTCGGTCAACACAACAAATGCTGTACCTGTAGTTTGGCAGTAAAACTTGGAGGAAAAGAGAAATGAAAAGCTTGGAAAACTCTGCCCCAAGACATTGCCTTATGCCTCCTCCAAATGGCATCAAATTCCTCTGCTGAACGCTTTGCTTTTCCTTGTCCTGTATCTGCAGAGAGAGAGCGCGCAATGTGTCAAAATATCTATATGCAACAAGTGTAATAAAAACCACCGAAGGTTTCATTTGACCAATCATATAATGTTAAAGCTTCAATCTTGCAAACAAAATAATGCTGAGTTTTGCTACTACTAACCGTCCACCTCCATGGATTGAATTTGAGTGGATCCTCGAACAGCTTTGGGTTTAGATGACCCACCATGGGGCTAATCATAACTAGCCACCCCGCAGGGATTGTATAGTCTGCATGATTAATGAGTTATCATCAAAATGAGTTATCCATGCAACTATGTGTTTTCATATATATAGTTTGTTAGTGGACAAAATGTACCATTCACTTGCACATCTGTCAGAGTTTTCCTGAAAATTCCAGGTGCAATATTACTGATCCTTGTAATCTCATTCATAACCTTCAGGTGGAACGAACACAATAATCAAGTCAAAGGACAAGTGCTGAAAAGCATGCAGCTCAACAGGCGTTTTTCAAGCAGCCAAACAGGCCTATATAAGTGCGTTTTGAATTCAGTCACCTGTGTAGTGAATGTCATGGACTTGTACTCCTCCCATGTGAACCCAGAATTCCTGTCTTCTCGTTTCTTCAGTATTGCTTCGTGCTCCTCCTGGAAAAGGGAGATCGAAGTTCAACAACTTTATACTAGCATACTGTATGATTATGTATCTATATTATCTTGTAGACGAGATCATATATATTTTAGACACATAGAACAAATTGCCACCTTGAGCGTTTTGACGACTTCAGGGTTGTCTTTGAGCAACTTAAGGCCTACAGTGAGGGTTCCTGTTATCGTTACAAAGCTACCAAACAAGAGCCCAGACAGTGCGTTTATAGCAAAAGTCTCATCTATCAGTGGCTTTTCACTCTGTAGTTCTTCAACAAGGTGGTCAAGAAGGTCACCGTGTTTCTTCTCAGGTGTACTTAGCCTATGTTTCAGGAGCTGTGTCAATTTTTCTTCCACGTTTCTTTTCCCCTGTGACCAAAAAGGAACACATCATGATTTCTGTTGCGGAATTTCTACATTCTGAGTACTAAACAAAATTCAAAAATATGTAGTGTACCTTCATGCACTTGTAAAATGTTGTCCCAGGAAAGTATATCGGGAAACAGAGAAACACCTTGAAGAAGTCTTCGTAATTCTTCCTCAACTCTTTTGACTCCTCTGGAGCGATGCCGATCATCTTCTTGGCCACAAAATTAAATAAGATCTGCGTTGTATAAATTCAAATCATGGTAGCAAATTGAACATCATTGTCGAATAATTTTTATGTTACAGTCCATCGACGCTCTGTTAGTGTGACATATGCACTTAGCCACTTACATCTGCGATGGCATCTTTCACCTCGACGCTCGGCTTGGCGGCCCATGCTGCGAAGCCCTGCTTCATGGCATCCTCTAGCTTTGAGATGAGCGATTCCTTTAGGATTTCATGGCCAAAAAGATTGGACGCAAAGCTGCGGAAGAACTTGTGCACGGGGCCTGTTAATTTGGTGATGCTCTTCTTGCCGAATATGGTGTTTGTTGTCTGCGGGTACCAAAGTCTGAACAGCTTGCCTTCTTGCTGAAAGATGAACCGGTTCAACTCTGGATCAAGGGAAACGATGATAGGCTGCCCTGCCAGACTGGTCTTGAACATGGGGCCGTACCTATATACATGTATAGATTGTTTTACAACTATCATCAAAAATAATTATAAATGACACAATTTTTTAAATTGCGCCTAATTTACTTTGCCCGAACGAGCAGCCATCGCACAGTGAGTAACTCTTTCACGCTAGTTCCACATTTTTTTGACGAAGCCCAAGAGAAACCCCGAGTCTATTTTTTATTTTTTTATAATGCGAGACTTATTTAAATTCGCTCCCATGAGGAGTCAAACCCAGGTCTGCTAGATGCAACTCAGATACTCTAGCCACTAGACGAAAGGCCCTTTCGCCACGCTAGTTCCACATTTTGAAACAATGCATGACTACCTCTTGGCTCGTGCAAGGCCCATACTACCAGACCAGTGATCAAATGCAAGATGTTATCCTTTCGTATTAACTTTTAAGAGTCTTGCATTTAATGGTTTAGCACCTAAGCAATCTCAAATTAAAAAATTTCAACTATGTATTTTATATATATCATCAAGTACCAAAATTTAGTATTGGGAGAGTTTTCATCAATGTTGTCTGCAAATTTGAATTTCAAATTCTAAAAAGTGAAATGGATACACAGCCCTCTAAATGATCTCAAATAAAAAATTGCCAAATATAAAGTTTTAGATCTTGTGGAGCTACACAATTTTGATAAGAAATATTTGTCTTCATGCCATTTTATTTGTAAAAGTTATGATTTTTTCTACTTGATAGCTATTAATTTTCAGAGGTTGTAGAGCAGACAATTTTTAGTGACAATTGGCATAATAGATTGCCTAGGATGATGAGTTTCATGGGTATATATAGTCAACTGCCCTACATTTTTTAACGCAGTTAAGTCAACTGCTGTTGGAAATCATCATAAAGTATATGAATCTTTGTGGGACAGTTTACTATGTATATGAATCATCATAAAATAAACCAAGGTGACTTTTGTGGGACAGTTTACTATGTATATGAATCATCATAAAATAAACCAAGGTGACTTTAAAAATCTTTGTGCAGATGTGTAACAATAAGACCTGGCGCGGAGTGAATGAAACAAAAAAAAAAAGTCTGAGTTCCTCAGTTCACCTCTTCTGTCGTTCACGGAAGAAGCTCGGGACGTCGATAGAAGGGCTAACTTTCATGTACTGGAAGGTCTCGCCAATAATGGGGAAGCCCATGGAGCCAGGAGGAAGTCTCCCCTTGCATGGGGGACACACCCATCTGTAAGTCCAATGAAGTAACCAGCCAATCACCACCGTGACACAACATAGAGCTGCGTATGTTGGATTGACCTGCAAACCTCCTTCCATTCCTAGTACTGCGACTAGTCTTCCAGGCTAGCTAGTAAAAATTAAATTTTTGAAGCTAGTCAGTTTGTCTTGCTTGTAAATTATGGGTGGTCCCTAGCAGCTTATATAGGGCGCGGGAGAAGCGTGGTACTAAAGTTTTGAAGCTAGTAGTCAGTATTAATTTGGCCCTTGGTACTGGCCGCCCTACTGGGTTTTTTGTTTATTTCATGCTGAGTTGGAACCAGACTTTGTACTTCTCGTTGGTGACCTCGGATTCCTTTCGTGCAATCTGGAATTCTTGATGCCACGTTTGCTTATTTTCTTCATTCCATTCAAGTTGGGACTGTGAATTCTGCATGCCACGTTTTGAAGCAAGTCAGTTTGCATTGACTAGTTATAAATTTCCTAGTTTGCACGCGGCGCATGGCGCATTTAATATTTTTAGTGTTTGAATCTTCAATTGACATGATTTCAGCAAATAATCAGAACTAAGCACCTCATTTCAAAAGCAAAAAATTGAAGAACAGATAGCAACCCTAAACAGAAGGAACCCGTGATATAGTAGCATGCACAATCTCATCAATATAATGGAACCCCTATCTTGTAGAATACAATCCCATTGCACTGGTTAGCAAGCAAAATCACATGCACACACGATGACGCTAAATGATCTGCATTTTGGAACCATTAGTGCCTCAAAAGATTTGATTTTCTTGATGACACCTTTATGGTCTATTTGGCAGAGCTTCTAGGGCGCCAGCTTTCATACTAAATTCAGATAAAGCTCTGTGTCAAACAGTTTTTTACAAAGAATTGGTTATTTGCTCATTCTATGAAGTGATTCTCTGAAATAAACTTCTTGACGTTGACCTAGGATTCCTTTCGTGCATGCCACGTTTGCTTATTTTCTTCGTTTCATGCAAGTTGGAACAGTGCAATGCATGCACGTTACTAATTTCCTAGTCTGCAC
>JAENPR010003042.1:0-12022 GCA_018135685.1 Themeda triandra
AAGAAGTCTTGTGTAAGAAGAAATATTCTTTGTAAACCAAGACATCGATGATTGCTAGCGAGATCAAGTAAGGGAGATATATATGCATGTATTATCACCAAACCGATCATCAAATCGAGACTCGGAATCGGCAAATGGTGATGCTATTGATGAGGCCCATTGCATGTGTGTGTAGGCCGATCAACATATTTGACCACGCCTAATGCTGGAAGTCTCTTTGATACGTAGAGCTTCAAGGATGGAAGGCAAGCCGGGGAATATATGCACATATACGTGACTTCCATGAAGGTGTGTTCGTGCACATACGGGGAAGGTATGCTCGGCAAGATTGAATGTCTACGTGCGAAGGAAGAAGCGGTCGATCACGGGCCGTTTTGGCGAAGGACACCGACGAGGAATATTTGCGTGCCAACCCATGGTGCCAAGGCAAGAAAATCTCTTGATTTAGCGAGAAAAAGGAGCGATGAGTAACATATATGGGAGTCTGGATATATGCATGCAAGTGAAGGGTTCACGTAAGTCTTCGGGTTATTTAACCAAGGCAAGCAAGCAAGATGGTATATGCATATATATGGCATACATGCGGCTAAATAAAGAAAAGGAAATCATGCACTCGTTTGCATGGGCTTCTTGAAGATATCATGCGGTCGATCGAGATTGAAGCGGGAACCGTGTATCATGTATGTGGTGGCTAGGCATTGCATTGGTGGTTGAACCAGGAAGCAGGAAAGAGGCGCATCGGCCAAGGAGTTTCATTAACGAAGGATTGCGTGAAGGAGTCGGGATTAAAGTGTATCTTAATATTTTAGCGTTATTTGTCTTTCCAATTTTAAAGATAGGTAAGTTTTGTACTCATGTTCTTGTCCCGGGGTATAAATATAAACCCTCGACCATTGTAATAAGGGTTCACAACCAAATCAATACAACCGGCTACGTGCCACCCTTCGAGTCCTTTAGTCGTGTCGTCGAGTTCTTCGAGAGGGCCAATCGATCCGTCGACCTCAAGTCCCAAAACCTTGTTATCATGTCTAGTATCGTGCGGTTTAGATGTGATGCAAGAAGTCTTGTTGCAATGCTTAGTCATGCGGTGGATTTAAGCATTGAACCAAGGGGTTGGTGTTAGTCATGAGTGTGCGGCGGGCTAAGTTATGGGCTAGTTTTTGTTTCTGCCTTGGTCATGGTCGTGCGGATAAGACTGAGTAAAGATAGTTATCGGCTCTCTTAGATTTGGCAAGATCTAATAGATTCATTAAGTTATCACGTGTTGCATGCTTTATTTAATGTTTAATTATTTGCAACACTCTTTTGCCCAATCTAGATTGATACTCTTTCGGCTTGTTGATCGTTCCTTTCATGCTTATTCAATATCGAGTAGATCAAGCTCATATAGCCGAATTAGATCGATCTAGATTGTTACGTGTTGTGGGTTCATTCACGTTAGATGTAGATAAGCCTTGACCGGGATAAGTACGTCGGATCGGGTCTTTGGGTTACTCTAGAGCTAGTCATCCGGTGGACTAGAGATCGGTTTAATCGATAGGTCTTTTACATGTTACTTGTTTGTTCCTTCTTCATGGACCCCGATTCGGCAATCTTGCGATACGGTTATGCTTATACATGTAGCGAGTATTTATAGATCTGTTAGGTAATTACGTGCTTTTAGCTCTTTATTGTTAGATTGTATCATGCGGTGGATTGATCTAGTAGTAAGGAGTGGTGTAAATTCATAGTGAGTGGTATCATGCGGTGGATTAGCTTGCTTGGGTTTATGCTCGACGGGTTTATGAAGGCTAGACGTGCGGCGGACTAGTTGGAGTAGCCTATGCATGTGTTGTTTAGTAGATTTATATTTATAAGTTACTTATCTTAATTATTAGTGCTTGATGATGCTTTAAACACGAGATATAGTTTGATATGCTTTAATGATTTAATCTTGTTCAAACATGTCTTCATTTACGTATTCGGCAAGTTCGTTCTTTGTTTACATCAGTTATGTTACTTTAGCCGAATGAGCTGCAATCATTCGGCTATCGATGCTTTATCATGCTATATTTCATATTTCTTAGGAATGATCTATAAAGCATTTAGCGGGCGGCTTCACCGCATTTTAATCTTAAGTGTTAATGTACGTTTGAGTAGTAAATATGGAAGCTTCTGGTCTCACAGGCACGTTCCACCTTTCGATCTTATCGTTTTATCCACCATGATTTTCGTGTCAAATCGGCTAAACAACGCTTCCGGTTCGGGCCGGGCACCGTTGAAGCTAGGCTTTCGGCTACTTTGTGCCAAGTAATTTTTGTACGTTGCCAAACCATGGTAAATTTCCACTGATGGAGTTTCCCTACTAGTGCGAGTATGAACCATTTTTACATTTTTATGTGGTGGGGCCCTCGATTTTTTTGTCATCTGGTTCCTTCGGTCACGACGAATACGGCCTAGCGCTCGTCGCCCTAATAGGTGTAGGCCGTGACCAATGGACGTTTGCAATCGTAAGTGAACATCGGACGCGACCATACATAGCGGCGCCCTACACCTACCCGTGTGGTCCACACATGCCATATTTTCCGCATAAAACGTCGTTTTGGGCTTGTAGGTACTTTTGCATAGCCAAGCCATAGTAATTTTTGTACGTTGCCAAACCATGGTAAATTTCCACGGATGGAGTTTCCCTACTAGTGCGAGTATGAACCATTTTTACATTTTTATGTGGTGGGGCCCTCGATTTTTTTGTCATCCGGTTCCTTCGGTCACGACGAATAGATATCGCCGACCGAGCCGTACTCTACGGCCTAGCGCTCGTCGCCCTAATAGGTGTAGGCCGTGACCAATGGACGTTTGCAATCGTAAGTGAACATCGGACGCGACCATACATAGCGGCGCCCTACACCTACCCGTGTGGTCCACACATGCCATATTTTCCGCATAAAACGTCGTTTTGGGCTTGTAGGTACTTTTGCATAGCCAAGCCATAGTAATTTTTGTACGTTGCCAAACCATGGTAAATTTCCACGGATGGAGTTTCCCTACTAGTGCGAGTATGAACCATTTTTACATTTTTATGTGGTGGGGCCCTCGATTTTTTTGTCATCTGGTTCCTTCGGTCACGACGAATAGATATCGCTCGACCGAGCCGTACTCTACGGCCTAGCGCTCGTCGCCCTAATAGGTGTAGGCCGTGACCAATGGACGTTTGCAATCGTAAGTGAACATCGGACGCGACCATACATAGCGGCGCCCTACACCTACCCGTGTGGTCCACACATGCCATATTTTCCGCATAAAACGTCGTTTTGGGCTTGTAGGTACTTTTGCATAGCCAAGCCATAGTAATTTTTGTACGTTGCCAAACCATGGTAAATTTCCACGGATGGAGTTTCCCTACTAGTGCGAGTATGAACCATTTTTACATTTTTATGTGGTGGGGCCCTCGATTTTTTTGTCATCGGTTCCTTCGGTCACGACGAATAGATATCGCTCGACCGAGCCGTACTCTACGGCCTAGCGCTCGTCGCCCTAATAGGTGTAGGCCGTGACCAATGGACGTTTGCAATCGTAAGTGAACATCGGACGCGACCATACATAGCGGCGCCCTACACCTACCCGTGTGGTCCACACATGCCATATTTTCCGCATAAAACGTCGTTTTGGGCTTGTAGGTACTTTTGCATAGCCAAGCCATAGTAATTTTTGTACGTTGCCAAACCATGGTAAATTTCCACGGATGGAGTTTCCCTACTAGTGCGAGTATGAACCATTTTTACATTTTTATGTGGTGGGGCCCTCGATTTTTTTGTCATCCGGTTCCTTCGGTCACGACGAATAGATATCGCTCGACCGAGCCGTACTCTACGGCCTAGCGCTCGTCGCCCTAATAGGTGTAGGCCGTGACCAATGGACGTTTGCAATCGTAAGTGAACATCGGACGCGACCATACATAGCGGCGCCCCTACACCTACCCGTGTGGTCCACACATGCCATATTTTCCGCATAAAACGTCGTTTTGGGCTTGTAGGTACTTTTGCATAGCCAAGCCATAGTAATTTTTGTACGTTGCCAAACCATGGTAAATTTCCACGGATGGAGTTTCCCTACTAGTGCGAGTATGAACCATTTTTACATTTTTATGTGGTGGGGCCCTCGATTTTTTTGTCATCCGGTTCCTTCGGTCACGACGAATAGATATCGGCTCGACCGAGCCGTACTCTACGGCCTAGCGCTCGTCGCCCTAATAGGTGTAGGCCGTGACCAATGGACGTTTGCAATCGTAAGTGAACATCGGACGCGACCATACATAGCGGCGCCCTACACCTACCCGTGTGGTCCACACATGCCATATTTTCCGCATAAAACGTCGTTTTGGGCTTGTAGGTACTTTTGCATAGCCAAGCCATAGTAATTTTTGCGTTGCCAAACCATGGTAAATTTCCACGGATGGAGTTTCCCTACTAGTGCGAGTATGAACCATTTTTACATTTTTATGTGGTGGGGCCCTCGATTTTTTTGTCATCCGGTTCCTTCGGTCACGACGAATAGATATCGCTCGACCGAGCCGTACTCTACGGCCTAGCGCTCGCCCCTAATAGGTGTAGGCCGTGACCAATGGACGTTTGCAATCGTAAGTGAACATCGGACGCGACCATACATAGCGGCGCCCCTACACCTACCCGTGTGGTCCACACATGCCATATTTTCCGCATAAAACGTCGTTTTGGGCTTGTAGGTACTTTTGCACGTTGCCAAACCATGGTAAATTTCCACGGATGGAGTTTCCCTACTAGTGCGAGTATGAACCATTTTTACATTTTTATGTGGTGGGGCCCTCGATTTTTTTGTCATCTGGTTCCTTCGGTCACGACGAATAGATATCAGCTCGACCGAGCCGTACTCTACGGCCTAGCGCTCGTCGCCCTAATAGGTGTAGGCCGTGACCAATGGACGTTTGCAATCGTAAGTGAACATCGGACGCGACCATACATAGCGGCGCCCTACACCTACCCGTGTGGTCCACACATGCCATATTTTCCGCATAAAACGTCGTTTTGGGCTTGTAGGTACTTTTGCATAGCCAAGCCATAGTAATTTTTGCACGTTGCCAAACCATGGTAAATTTCCACGGATGGAGTTTCCCTACTAGTGCGAGTATGAACCATTTTTATATTTTTATGGTGGGGCCCTCGATTTTTTTGTCATCTGGTTCCTTCGGTCACGACGAATAGATATCGGCTCGAGCCGTACTCTACGGCCTAGCGCTCGTCGCCCTAATAGGTGTAGGCCGTGACCAATGGACGTTTGCAATCGTAAGTGAACATCGGACGCGACCATACATAGCGGCGCCCTACACCTACCCGTGTGGTCCACACATGCCATATTTTCCGCATAAAACGTCGTTTTGGGCTTGTAGGTACTTTTGCATAGCCAAGCCATAGTAATTTTTGCACGTTGCCAAACCATGGTAAATTTCCACGGATGGAGTTTCCCTACTAGTGCGAGTATGAACCATTTTTACATTTTTATGTGGTGGGGCCCTCGATTTTTTTGTCATCCGGTTCCTTCGGTCACGACGAATAGATATCGCTCGACCGAGCCGTACTCTACGGCCTAGCGCTCGTCGCCCTAATAGGTGTAGGCCGTGACCAATGGACGTTTGCAATCGTAAGTGAACATCGGACGCGACCATACATAGCGGCGCCCTACACCTACCCGTGTGGTCCACACATGCCATATTTTCCGCATAAAACGTCGTTTTGGGCTTGTAGGTACTTTTGCATAGCCAAGCCATAGTAATTTTTGTACGTTGCCAAACCATGGTAAATTTCCACGGATGGAGTTTCCCTACTAGTGCGAGTATGAACCATTTTTACATTTTTATGTGGTGGGGCCCTCGATTTTTTTGTCATCCGGTTCCTTCGGTCACGACGAATAGATATCGCTCGACCGAGCCGTACTCTACGGCCTAGCGCTCGTCGCCCTAATAGGTGTAGGCCGTGACCAATGGACGTTTGCAATCGTAAGTGAACATCGGACGCGACCATACATAGCGGCGCCCCACCTACCCGTGTGGTCCACACATGCCATATTTTCCGCATAAAACGTCGTTTTGGGCTTGTAGGTACTTTTGCATAGCCAAGCCATAGTAATTTTTGTACGTTGCCAAACCATGGTAAATTTCCACGGATGGAGTTTCCCTACTAGTGCGAGTATGAACCATTTTTACATTTTTATGTGGTGGGGCCCTCGATTTTTTTGTCATCCGGTTCCTTCGGTCACGACGAATAGATATCGCCGACCGAGCCGTACTCTACGGCCTAGCGCTCGTCGCCCTAATAGGTGTAGGCCGTGACCAATGGACGTTTGCAATCGTAAGTGAACATCGGACGCGACCATACATAGCGGCGCCCCTACACCTACCCGTGTGGTCCACACATGCCATATTTTCCGCATAAAACGTCGTTTTGGGCTTGTAGGTACTTTTGCATAGCCAAGCCATAGTAATTTTTGTACGTTGCCAAACCATGGTAAATTTCCACGGATGGAGTTTCCCTACTAGTGCGAGTATGAACCATTTTTACATTTTTATGTGGTGGGGCCCTCGATTTTTTTGTCATCCGGTTCCTTCGGTCACGACGAATAGATATCGCTCGACCGAGCCGTACTCTACGGCCTAGCGCTCGTCGCCCTAATAGGTGTAGGCCGTGACCAATGGACGTTTGCAATCGTAAGTGAACATCGGACGCGACCATACATAGCGGCGCCCTACACCTACCCGTGTGGTCCACACATGCCATATTTTCCGCATAAAACGTCGTTTTGGGCTTGTAGGTACTTTTGCATAGCCAAGCCATAGTAATTTTTGCACGTTGCCAAACCATGGTAAATTTCCACGGATGGAGTTTCCCTACTAGTGCGAGTATGAACCATTTTTACATTTTTATGTGGTGGGGCCTCGATTTTTTTGTCATCGGTTCCTTCGGTCACGACGAATAGATATCGCCGACCGAGCCGTACTCTACGGCCTAGCGCTCGTCGCCCTAATAGGTGTAGGCCGTGACCAATGGACGTTTGCAATCGTAAGTGAACATCGGACGCGACCATACATAGCGGCGCCCTACACCTACCCGTGTGGTCCACACATGCCATATTTTCCGCATAAAACGTCGTTTTGGGCTTGTAGGTACTTTTGCATAGCCAAGCCATAGTAATTTTTGTACGTTGCCAAACCATGGTAAATTTCCACGGATGGAGTTTCCCTACTAGTGCGAGTATGAACCATTTTTACATTTTTATGTGGTGGGGCCCTCGATTTTTTTGTCATCCGGTTCCTTCGGTCACGACGAATAGATATCGCTCGACCGAGCCGTACTCTACGGCCTAGCGCTCGTCGCCCTAATAGGTGTAGGCCGTGACCAATGGACGTTTGCAATCGTAAGTGAACATCGGACGCGACCATACATAGCGGCGCCCTACACCTACCCGTGTGGTCCACACATGCCATATTTTCCGCATAAAACGTCGTTTTGGGCTTGTAGGTACTTTTGCATAGCCAAGCCATAGTAATTTTTGTACGTTGCCAAACCATGGTAAATTTCCACGGATGGAGTTTCCCTACTAGTGCGAGTATGAACCATTTTTACATTTTTATGTGGTGGGGCCCTCGATTTTTTTGTCATCGGTTCCTTCGGTCACGACGAATAGATATCGCTCGACCGAGCCGTACTCTACGGCCTAGCGCTCGTCGCCCTAATAGGTGTAGGCCGTGACCAATGGACGTTTGCAATCGTAAGTGAACATCGGACGCGACCATACATAGCGGCGCCCTACACCTACCCGTGTGGTCCACACATGCCATATTTTCCGCATAAAACGTCGTTTTGGGCTTGTAGGTACTTTTGCATAGCCAAGCCATAGTAATTTTTGTACGTTGCCAAACCATGGTAAATTTCCACGGATGGAGTTTCCCTACTAGTGCGAGTATGAACCATTTTTACATTTTTATGTGGTGGGGCCCTCGATTTTTTTGTCATCCGGTTCCTTCGGTCACGACGAATAGATATCGCTCGACCGACTACGGCCTAGCGCTCGCCTAATAGGTGTAGGCCGTGACCAATGGACGTTTGCAATCGTAAGTGAACATCGGACGCGACCATACATAGCGGCGCCCTACACCTACCCGTGTGGTCCACACATGCCATATTTTCCGCATAAAACGTCGTTTTGGGCTTGTAGGTACTTTTGCATAGCCAAGCCATAGTAATTTTTGTACGTTGCCAAACCATGGTAAATTTCCACGGATGGAGTTTCCCTACTAGTGCGAGTATGAACCATTTTTACATTTTTATGTGGTGGGGCCCTCGATTTTTTTGTCATCGGTTCCTTCGGTCACGACGAATAGATATCGCTCGACCGAGCCGTACTCTACGGCCTAGCGCTCGTCGCCCTAATAGGTGTAGGCCGTGACCAATGGACGTTTGCAATCGTAAGTGAACATCGGACGCGACCATACATAGCGGCGCCCTACACCTACCCGTGTGGTCCACACATGCCATATTTTCCGCATAAAACGTCGTTTTGGGCTTGTAGGTACTTTTGCATAGCCAAGCCATAGTAATTTTTGTACGTTGCCAAACCATGGTAAATTTCCACGGATGGAGTTTCCCTACTAGTGCGAGTATGAACCATTTTTACATTTTTATGTGGTGGGGCCCTCGATTTTTTTGTCATCTGGTTCCTTCGGTCACGACGAATAGATATCGGCTCGGCCGAGCCGTACTCTACGGCCTAGCGCTCGTCGCCCTAATAGGTGTAGGCCGTGACCAATGGACGTTTGCAATCGTAAGTGAACATCGGACGCGACCATACATAGCGGCGCCCTACACCTACCCGTGTGGTCCACACATGCCATATTTTCCGCATAAAACGTCGTTTTGGGCTTGTAGGTACTTTTGCATAGCCAAGCCATAGTAATTTTTGTACGTTGCCAAACCATGGTAAATTTCCACGGATGGAGTTTCCCTACTAGTGCGAGTATGAACCATTTTTACATTTTTATGTGGTGGGGCCCTCGATTTTTGTCATCTGGTTCCTTCGGTCACGACGAATAGATATCGGCTCGGCCGAGCCGTACTCTCGGCCTAGCGCTCGTCGCCCTAATAGGTGTAGGCCGTGACCAATGGACGTTTGCAATCGTAAGTGAACATCGGACGCGACCATACATAGCGGCGCCCCTACACCTACCGTGTGGTCCACACATGCCATATTTTCGCATAAAACGTCGTTTTGGGCTTGTAGGTACTTTTGCATAGCCAAGCCATAGTAATTTTTGTACGTTGCCAAACCATGGTAAATTTCCACGGATGGAGTTTCCCTACTAGTGCGAGTATGAACCATTTTTACATTTTTATGTGGTGGGGCCCTCGATTTTTTTGTCATCGGTTCCTTCGGTCACGACGAATAGATATCGCTCGGCCGAGCCGTACTCTGACTAGCGCTCGTCGCCCTAATAGGTGTAGGCCGTGACCAATGGACGTTTGCAATCGTAAGTGAACATCGGACGCGACCATACATAGCGGCGCCCCTACACCTACCGTGTGGTCCACACATGCCATATTTTATAAAACGTCGTTTTGGGCTTGTAGGTACTTTTGCATAGCCAAGCCATAGTAATTTTATGCGTTGCCAAACCATGGTAAATTTCCACGGATGGAGTTTCCTACTAGTGCGAGTATGAACCATTTTTACATTTTTATGTGGTAGGGCCCTCGATTTTTTTGTCATGATTTCCTTCGGTCGGAACGAATAGATATCGGCTCGCAAGCGTGCCGTACTCTACGGCCTGGCTCGTCATCCCCAGCAGAGTGTAGGCGTGACCAATGGTTGCAATCATAAGTGAACATCGAATAGCGACCATACATAGCGGTTATTTGGCTTATCTAGGCCCTTGATGTGGGTTTCGATGATTGATGACAATATGAATTACTATGACTAACGTGTGTTTGCTAAACAACGCAGGGTTGGAATCATACAGTAATGGAGATCTCGAGCAATTTGGTTGGTAGCACCTCTTATCGATGGAAATGGTTTCGGTTTTCAAGGATTGGTCGACAAAGGTTAAGAACGGTTGGTTAGATTGTCAATGGTGTTGAGAGACATCGGATTAGTCGTTAGGACTTTGTTTTCCTTTAGTAGTACTATTAAGGGGTGCAAATGGGTAGCTTGACCTAGTTGAGTCTCGGGTTTAGGTATTGGTGCCTGGTGAAATCTTAGCGCTAGGAAGTTACTAGTAAGCACGAGTTGTCGGAGTCGTCGCCGTTTCCAAAGGATCGCATTATCAAGTGGAAACGGGCGCCTCAGCCGGCTGGGAACATGGCAGGCGTGACTTCGCCGAGGGACAGCGCCACGGTAAATCCGTCCCGGTGCGCCACAGACGGCGGGCCTTTGAGTCGCGTCCGTGCGCGGTGCGGACAAACTTTGGAATCGGTAGCAGATGAGTCGCGCATGGGCGTAGCCGGTACGAGCGCCGGGACAGCGTCGGGCACTGCAGCCCAACGGCTGAGTTCTGGTTGAATTCCATAAAGCGCGGGCGCGTCCGGCGGTAAGCCAGCCGGACAACGTCTGGCGAAATCGGGGTAACGGTTGGATTTTGGCCCTTGGCTATAAATACAACCCCGCCCCTCTACATTCCGGTCCTCTTGCTCATTCAGCATTTGATAGCAAGCTTGTGAGTGCAAGAGAGTTGCAAGAGCCTACGCTGACTTGAAGAGATTTGAGAATCTATGAGTTCATAGTGTCGAGGAGAGGCTAACTCGATGTACATCCTCTTCTCCCTTAGGCTGCGAGGTCAGGTGAGTTTGTGCTTGTTACTCTTGGTGATCGCCATCACCTAGACGGCTTGGTGGTGATTGGAGCTTGGTGATCATGCGACGGTGCAGCATGGATGACCCAACTCATCTTGTAGGCAGGTTCTTGGCGATTCAGCGTCGGATTGACGAAGAATCGGCCCTAGAGAGCACTTGGTCCTTGCGAGGATCGAGGGCTATTTGCGCGGAGTGCTCAACGGGACTAGTGGAGAGTGGCGACTCTCCGTGCCTCGGGAAAAAGATCAATAGTGTTCCTTGTCCTTTACTCCGCATTTACTCTAGCACTTACATTCTGCAATTACTTTCATTAGAATTACCCATGCTGGAGCCAGGATTGGAACCTGCAGGTCTGAAAACTTTAGTTGATGTGATTATCTAAGGAACACACATAGGCACCCGAGGGGTGAATCATTGGCTAGTAGGTTTAATTCGCAATAACTTTTTAGAATTAGCCCAATTCACCCCACTCTTGGGCATCTTGATCCTTTCAAGTGGTATCGGAGCGCGGTTTGCTCTAATTTAGGCTTTCATTAAAGATATGTAGGGATGGTCCTCCTCCCATGTTGGGATGGAGCCGATTTTCCTTATTTGGAAAATTCGCATGGAAGCAGCTGACGATAGATGTTGGATGCAAGTCTTGAGCTTCTCAGAACTCCCAAAACCAGATTGCTTGTTGGTGAAGGAGGCTAACTGAAGTGGAATGCAAAGGCAAGAAGGCGCATATTCGCTGATGTACAGGATGTGTTCAATGCGTTAGGAACCACAAGGACGCCCATGCACTATGGTCCAGAGCCTTTGTGCGCTCCATGAGGAACTAAGAGTGAGAACGCTTCCTCGTCTTGTTATCACGCAAGTTAAATTCCTTTGAGATGAAAGCTAATGAAAGTGCTAATGAGATGTATTCCCGTTTGAACACTGTGTAGAGGAACTCAATGGGCTTGGACTCGATCAAATGTCACCATCCGATGTTGCGAAAGATCATGTGTCCTCCCATTGAAAAATATGGGCACATTGTCAAGTGCTTCATCAAAGGTGATCTTTCCGTGCTACCCAGACTCCGAATATTGGGAAGATAAATGCTGAGATGTATATGCATCTGCTTTAGAGATGGCTCATCATCCAAGAAGAAAGATTTGGCCCTCAGTGCAAGTCACTCAAGAAAAGAGGCA
>JAENPR010002487.1:0-54034 GCA_018135685.1 Themeda triandra
AAAAAAAAAAAACTTGATAGACTTGTAGTACTCCTGCCTCGGGTCACCGCCAATCACCTTGTCGAGCGCCAGTATGCTCACCACGGGTAACAGGCCATCGCCGTCGCCGTACACCACCTTCGGCGTCTCGCGGTGCCGTCCCAGTACACCAGCTGCTCCATCGTGGACACGCCGACGCCGTTGACGCAGGTCGTCGGCACCACCGGCACCCGGAAGCCGAGCTGCACGGAGAGCGCCCGCGTCTCGTACAGCGTCACCCCGAGCGGGGGTACCCCGATCGCCGCTAGGAACTCCGGCATGTCCTGCGCGGTGTAGTTCCTGGCCCGCGTGACGACCAGCGGCGGCGTGCCGGGGCCGAACACCACCGGCGACGGCAGCGCCGTGAACGCGCTGGCGGCGCTCAGCGTGACGCCAGGCGTGGAGACGAGCGGGCCTAATCTCTGCTACCGAAATATGAAAATAATGACGACTTATATTATGTAATTCATTATGTAATAGTTATATTGCAAAATATAGAAGAATTTGTACGCTTTTATTTTTCGATTCATATGCTCTGACTTGTGGCTACATGGTAAAATGGGGAGTGCGCTAGAGTCTTGACAAGTCATGTGCTCGTGGCCTCTGATCCACCTCAATGTCTTCGATCTAGGATTGGGACTAGGTCTTCAACCGCAACAAACGATGGTGCTGATGGCAAATAAAGGAATATGAAGGCGTACCGACGTACTACATGAAAAAAAAAATCAGAATTGTTGTGCGCGCTGTATCCCAAACAAAGTAGCACGTCATGGTGGAGTCGTGAACTCATATGTTGTACAAGGCCGCGTTTATAGGCTAAAAAACACAGTTGTTGTTGATTTTTAACTCAAAAAATCTAAAATTGAGTATACATACTTAGTGTGTTTAGTAAATTATGAGGGCGTGATTTTGGAGGCCCTGTTCCGTCGCGTAGCCCGCACGGGCCTAGGGACGCCCCTGCGCCCGTGGACGCCTCTAAACCCCCTATGAGGTGCACCCCATATCGGACGGCTAGGATGGGGTATGTAATGACCCTGGATAGACTGTAATGCGTGAGATACCACCGTAACGAGCGAAATTAAGATGTGCCGTAATGTCTACAATGATATGACGCGTGGCGTTGCAGACTATGTCAGCGAGACTAAGAAAACTACTATTGCTTGCTCAGCGAGCTAGCTGTATTGTATGCTCTGCTCTAAATTGGATTGAGTACAACACGATTTAATAAGTGGGCCCCAATGCGTGCTGCGGGGGCAGCAGCAACGTCCCGTAATACATCTAGTGGGCTCCGTTCGGCATCAGTTTAACGGCCCAACAACAGACTTATTAATGTTCTAGTCGCCAATCATCTGCACGAATCTCAACGAGCATCGTGCGGTAGCGCGAAGGGAGCGCACGCGTGAGGGGGCGCACAAACACATTCGGCATGCCTGACGTACCTCCGGCGCCACGCCAGCGGGCTCCGGTTGAGGAACTCGAGCGCGAAGTGGCTGTGCGACACGATGACGACCGGCCTGCCGCCGTTCCCCCTGCTCGCGCGCTCCACGAGCGCCCTGAGCCGCCGGGTGAACCGCGTGAAGGCTCGGCAAGGCTGCCGCGCGGCGGGAGCTTGCCGGAAGTCGTACGGCGCGCCGAAGAGCGTCTCGCCGTCGCGGTACCCGGCCTGCTGCAGCGCCTCGACGAGCTCCTCGCCTTCCCATGCAGAGGTCTCTACATGTGGCCGTCAACATCATAGGACAGTACACATCTGGTCAATAAGGACGTCGGAGGAGATCGACGACGGTGACCGGGATAACTACGTACTTGTTGGCTTCAGTGTCCGCGAGGAAGCCAGTGGTGGATCCGAAGCCGAGGACGCGGGTCTCCACGCCCGGCAAGTCGCGGAAGTCGCGAGCGGCGGGGTCGTAGTCGAGGCGGAGCTGGTCGGCGAGGCACGGCGCGACGCCGGGGTCGTCCATGGCCGTGGCGTTCCTCCACAAGCGGAACCACCGGCCGCGCTCGTTGCTGGCCGCGCCGCATTGCAGGAGAATCGGCGGCGGCCGGTACGCGTCCGTGAGGCGCGCCTCGAGCTGGCCGCAGGTGCTGCCCGGCAACAGCACGACAGGGTACAAGCCAGGGTGGTGATCCCCTGTCCCTGTGACGCCGGCGTTGAGGAGCGGCGACGTGCCGCGGTGGAAGAGGATGACGGAAGGGAGGAAGAGCAGCAGCAGCAGCCAGTGGGGTGTGTGGCCATGGCGATGGACAGCGCGCGGCGCGGCTGCCTTGCCTGCTACCGGTGCTGCTACTAGCGCCTGGCACAAAGCGCAGATGCCAAAATGTGATTTGGTTTGGTTCGTGGCCTCGTGCGAACTTGTACCATACTGCATTTGGAGACTATTTGCGCGGACAGGATTAGTGGCGTGTATGATTACGTTAATCTGTCATTTATCAACAATAGTTATTGCCACTGTAGATCGCTTCCGCTTCGCTTTCAGTATTTCAGAGCGAGCAGTGACAAAGATAGAGGAAGTCGAAGGATGGTGCATTTGTACCGTAGATCCATAGACTTGTGTCATAGATGACGCATGTATGGTGAAAATCTAATCAAAATAACTAATTTTCCTTGACAACAAGAGCGAATTTAGTACAGTACGTCCATCGATAGCTAAATATTAGGAGTAATGTAATTTACGTCATGTCATTAGGGCATAAAATTAACAGATTGCACAACAGCCACTCATAACACACATTGAGTGGTCCAACTACAGTATTTCCAGCTAGGCAAACTAGCAGAGTAATAACTGATACAACTACAACAAGGGGCAGCAGGTTAAGCTTGCTAGATAGTTAGGAGATTAAGAGCACCTGCACCTGGCTGTCTCCATTAGTGGATATACGGGACCTGGTACTGAACTGGGTAGCCATTACCGTAGTAAGGTCCATGGGCGGGTTGCATGGTGTAAGACGCTGAGCTCACCATTGGAGCAAGATGAGCCTCAGCACCATACACAAACTGCCTCTCGTAAGGATTGGAGGTATGCCTCTCAGGGGTTGCTGGGTAGAAGCTCTTGTCAGCAAAGCCTGTGGCACGGTGTGCAAAGGCCGATCCATTGGCACGAGGACGCTTCGACTGTGGCTTTGCTGCTTCAACGGCCCTCCTCTTGTCTGCCTTTGCTTTCTCTAGCTGCAAAACCCTTTTCTGAAGTGGGTCCACAGGGTACTGCTCCTCAAGTTTGTGCTCTTCAACGCATTTAATGACAGATTTCAGTGCAGACAACTCACGTTCATTCATCTCATTCTGAAAACACAAACAGTTTAACGTTAAATACTATGTATTATATATACGTCAAACATTTGAACAAAGGCCTATGCTCACAACCACACAAATAAAAGAGAATAAAAAAGTATCACGATCTGCCACAGCTAATTGGGGTACTGCCTTAGTCCCAAAATAAGTGTACATCTTGCTTACCAAGTTGTCAAGCTCTTTTGAAGTTTGACTAAGTATAGAAAATATAATGCAGGGCATGGTGGAAGCGATGGCCTGTCAGGGGTACTAACAAAAACTCAGGTGGACACAGGCAAGGCTGCAAACCTCCCTTTATACTAATGATGCTGCTGTCATCTTATCACCAGCAAGTGATGTTGCTGTGCTCAAGGAAATCCTTCACCACTTTGGCCAGGTGACCAGCCTAGTGACCAACCTTAACAAGAGTTTGGTCATGCCGATCAGATGTAGTAACATCCACATTTGGGCAGCTCTTGCAAACTTCTCTGCAGCTCATGTAGGCTTCCCTTTCAAATATCTTGGTTTGCACCTCACTTGAAGAAACTAGACTGCCAATGTTATGATGGCACCACGTACAGGCGCCAGAAAGCGCGCCTGTGGCTGAGTGCACGCCAGCATTAGAGGGCCATGGGCCTAGGGATTTATCTTATTTAAGTTATTTCCTATTCCTCCCCATGGAAATAGGATCTAGATTGGTTTGTTAAGAGGGAATAAATATCCCAAACTATGGTGGAGTTAATTAAGCAAGGCAACTATTGTTGTGGGGCTTTCCCTGCGCCATCTCTCTCTTGCCCAGCCCTAAGCCCTCACAGCACCCTTAGTCCCTCACGCCACCGGGGGTTAAACCCAGCCAGCCACAGATCAACCACTGCTACTCCCTCTGCAATTGCCATCACGCCCTAGGCCCTACCCAGCCAACCACTTGATAAAGCAGCAGGCAGCACATTGGCATGGGAGACTAATACTCCTGTGAAATATATCCTCTCCTCTCAGCCTATCTACTTTCTAACTGGTCTCAACCCTCCCAAAGGATGTCCTCAAGGAACTGGACTGTAAAATATGCCGCTTCCTATGGATCGGGGCTCATCACATTTCAGGTGGCAAATGCAAGGTAAATTGGAATCGTTGTAACCGTCCTACCAAGCTCGGAGGGTGTGGGTATCCTCGACCTCTACAGGTTTGCAAGACCACTTTGCCTACACTAGTTGTAGCATGCTTGTCGCTCTAAAGCAAACTCTGGGTAGGAATGGATGTACCCTTTTGATGAAACTGATCAGCAACTCTTAAATGCAGCACGAAGGACATACTAGGGAATGGCGGTTCTTTTTGCCATTCCAGCAAGTGCATCACCAAAAGGCAGCTCCGGCCTTTTTTTTTCAACAGGCAAAAAGAACAAAACGATAAAACAGGCACTACAGGACAATTCATGGATGCAGTACATAAACATTCTAGCAATCAACATGCCTCAACCAGTTGACACAATTCGTCCCTCTTTGGGATCATCTTCAGCATGTACGCCTCAATGTGAGCACAGCTGATCATGTCTAGAGGACGCTCAACACCAATGCAATGCTAGGACTTGATATCAAGTTGTGGTTGCGACATCAGAGCTCACCACATGACTGCTCAGTGGTCGCTTTGGCATAATAAGACTAAAAGGTGTGTAAGATGAGAAACAAGCTGAGATAACCTTTAACATGCTTTCATCATTGTATGCCAGTGTTTTAATAAGATTTGAATGATTCCAAAATTGTGTGGATCTAGTTTCAACTTATACAATATATAAAGGAAGTAATAAACACATCATTCCCTTTACAAAAATATTGAAAAACATTCCCAAAAGGAAGCAACTATTCTAGCCTGTTTCTTGATAAAATAATTAACCACAGCATGAGAAAGTACCTTATTAGACTCCTCAGATAGGAAGGAGCCTTCCTAACAGTTACAGGTTTTGAAGCTGATGGTTTTGTTATGTACAGGGGCAGTTTTTAAAATTCTACTACAGAAAAGACATTACAAAATGTACCTGTGCCCCAGGAGAAACTTTGACATTCCTGGCATGCTTCTTAACATCCCTCAGATATGCTTTAAGTAGTTGCACTGGTTCAAACTGTTCAGTAAGCTCAAACACATAAGCCAAATTAATCGCATCAATAGTTCTTCCACTTTCCACCAGAACTTGAATGACACCTGGATTTCAAGAAACTGCATTAGTAAACCACTTATGTTGAAAGAAAAAGCCTTGTAATATATGAAAACCAAAAATAAAATATAGAAGGGTAAAATTACAGAGGAAAATGGAAAAATAAAAAAGCATCAGAGCAGGGAAAAGGCTAACATGAAAAAAAACAACGGTGAATACATTGTTAGGCTTGTAACTGAGAAAGATACAAGGCAACAACATACTCTGCAATAAAAACTTTTCTTGTCATACTAGAAAGGAATATTTCAAATTTGTATAGAATTATGATGCACCTGCACTTCACTTTGTCATCATATCGGTGTCCAATGCTGCGTTGGACACCGATACGCTGCCAACACATATCTACAAACTTTCGAATAATTAAAGCCCAAAAATAAGTAATTTTATTAACAGACACTAAAGCAACATGACCGGCTTGACAAGCAACCCCTCCTCCCTGGGCAACCCTGATCCCCACACCTCATAACACTCACCCCCACAATCAACCACACCTGCAGGTAGACACCACGGCATCTCTGGTCTCTTAGCTCGATCCAAGAACTCCCCTCCTCGTATCGACACAAGACTGCTGCTGCTCCACAATTTGGCTTGGCCCCTTGATTCCTTGCAGATTCACATTTATAGGATTGATGAGGTCCTTTTCCTCCTTCCAAATCCCAATGTGTTTCTATCCCCCCATTCTTCCACTAGTCTTCTAGATCTTGAGTGCTTAATTATTTATTTTATTTGTTCGTTTTTTCTTGCTAAGATAATCCAATATACAGAGTGATCGAATAGAGGGCATAATAATGGAAGGCTCAGCTCAGGACTATTTTGTGTTGCCATGTTGAGGTTCAAGATAGGGTGATGAGGCAGGAGGAAATGTGAAGCAGTGTTATCAGATCGGACGACTAATCAAGATTAGTCATCCTTACCATAACATTGGGCTCAATAAGGGTCTTCGATACAGTTACCTCGACTAGAAAACTAGTGGTCCGACTAATTAGTCATCCAATCAAGTCAGCTGGACGACTAGTTAGGCCAACCCAAGAAATTTGTATGGTGGAAAGAAGTTGTCCCACCCTTAGCTGGCCCATTAGGTTTATAGTGTCTATATATAAGTATGCTGTGAAGAGGGGAGGAGCAGCTGGAGCTGTTTTTCTTTACATTGTATAGGTTTTTTCTTTATCATTACAATTTTCCAGAACACAAAGTAGAAGGTTCTTCCTTTGATTAGTACCATGATACATACTGATTAGTAGTGCCTCTTAGCTATACTAGTATGTGCTGGGCTCAAGAATCAGGAACAAACATGTATGTGCTGCACTAGTATCTAAACTATAGGTTACACAACACATTCATGACGCCTAGAATGTGCGCAAGGCGTAGCCTAGGTGTTGTGAGGGGGGTAGGACACGGTGCCTCACCACGGTGCCTCAAAAACCATGTATTTAGTTATTTCAGGCTTGTATTTAGACGTTGCAGGGAATCCACACTACAGTACTAAACTATCAAGATTCATATATACCTTTGCCCCCAGCATTAGCATTTCTGGATATATCCCTCCTGAATATAACAGGTTGAGGGCTACCTTCCTTCAAAGGCAAAAGGCTCACATCGAAACCTTACTGGATAGGACTAGGGAGCACATGTTCTGAAAAGGGTATGACCATTTGTTCAGATGGATCGACAGATGCACAGATCAGCCACCCATCAACTTTCTTGAAACTTAGTGTAACTATGTTTTTGCAAATCTCTTAATTGTGAAGATGTAAGTCAAAGGACTACAAGGTAGATTAGGAATAGGCATATTGTCATTGCTTGCTTGATCATCCTTATTACAGGAAACCAATAGGCTCTCTGCCTCTAAACTTAGGAGACACGTTTACCCCTATTTTTAGGCCTCAATCAGATGGGGTCCTTGGACTGTCCATGCAGCCTTCCTCAGCTGACCCTCTGGATCAGCATGGGAACCCATAACACTGTGGCCCCACATGACAAGTGTTCATGCATGGCATGATGCTAGCAATGTTTACTGAGTTTAGCAGGCGAAGTGACTTTCCATTTCCTATATTGGATAGGCATGAACTGTAATGTACTTTTTTGGGTGGGTATTCCTTACTGTTTGGATGTTTGCTATTTGCTTGTTAATGGTTGTTTGAAGTTAAATTGCCTATTTAAACCCTAAGTATCTGTGTTTGAACTTCATTGATGTGTAAATGTGTTAATGGTTACTACCCTGTATTGTTAGTTTGTTAAAAAAACAAATGTGCTGACTGCTCATCATGCTATTTCTTTGTCTAGGTGAATGGAGAAACTGCAAGGAGGTGAGGGATTACATGTACATTTACTTAGCTTTGTACTTTACAAATATGTGCACACATATTAGTAATTATAAAATGCATTGCCTTGTGTCAGCAATTTTGGGAAAATAGTGAATCGCCTTGTAATCAGTGCATCATGGATAAAGAACATCTTCAAAAGCAACTGTACACCAATATGTGAAACGATAAACTAGAAGTATTCAATATTTGTGTATGAAATCTCAAATCTATATAAGAATAGAAAAAGGACAAAAGATAAGTTAGCGGTAAAATCAGTGGAAGATGGTTTCAATAAAGCATGGCTTCATTTATTTAAGTACATATGATAGAGAAAGAACTGCGAGTCAAGAACTTGAGATTCTTCGGTGCAGAATTCAGCAAAACAAAAGCTGTATAGCATAATGAAGTGATCTCAAACAAGACAAGCAAAACATGTGGAACACCTTAAGCTCAACTAAAATTCTGAGTATAAATTACAATAAAGGGATATGCTCTCAAAGAACAAGTAATCACAATTGTTTAAAATGTTGTGGTCCCATGACCAGATAAGACAATATCTTGGCACACTTTACAAACAAATAGGCACCTTATTGAAAACAAATAGCTAGTTTGGAAGTATGCAGCTTATGTGAAGTTTTTGACAGCAAAAGTAACATTGAAATTTAAATCTGGTTTTTTTTTGTATTCTTGACCAGTATTCACGACATCCACTAACCAGAAAACAAGAAAGTCCAAACTACACAGAAATTAACACCCAAAGTAACATAATTGTAAAGCAATGTCCTATGAATATTTGTCAAGCATTTCAATATTAATCCACCAGAGCACTGACCTGGCATTTTCTGCGACAACCCAAGCAATCGACAAAGTTCAGGTGTCTGACGCGACGACTGACATATGGAAGCAATTTGCACAGGTCATCTTCATTATATTCAGCAGAGATACCAAAGGTTGCCAGGAGCTGAAGAAATGCATGAGCTTCAAGACAGTTCCCATTACTGGCATCAATGTCAAGATTATCTAACTTGGACTTCCACTCAAATGCAATCTTCTTTGCTCGCTCTACGATATTAGTTGTAAGCATGTGCCCCTCCGAAGAGAAACAAGCTACACCATTAGATTGCAACTGTCCCAGTGACTCCATCAACATCAGGCACGTCCTTCTAACACCCAGAAGGTCTCCATCCTTTTTGCCATCTAATACAAGATTATCTCCAGAATAAAAGTCTTCCAGGGAATCCAACACCAGGCCATACGGATCAGATGTTTTCTTCAGTGCACTTGGAATTTCCTCGCGGATGGCTGCCAAGTTCTTCCTGTTGTCAGATATGAACTTATGAAGCCCCTTCACATTCATTTCCTCACAGAGTGAGGCAAGCTCAGAATGAGGCTTCACTGCAGCATTACCATCTTTCTCTTCAGAAGCCAGTTTCGGCAACTTGACACCGAGATTATCCAGTGCCTTGTTCATTGGATTGATGACAGGAACAGGTAAGGTAAGCCTGGACTTGCTAAAGATCATAGCTAACGCAGCATCCCTCTTCTCCTGCAACCTCTCCAAAGAGGTGAGTTCCTTGGCCACAACAGCTGCCTCCCGCTGCTCCAGCATCAGATCTGATTTTGCGACAGTCGCCTGGAACTCCTCCTCCTGCTGTTTCAGCTCGTCAAACTTTTCTTGAGGGACTGCTCAAGGCCACGAAAGTGGTCTTCAAGCTGCTTCCACTTGAGGTTCATGGAGACAGCGCTCTTGCTCTCAAGCTCAGCAAATGCCGCCTGAAGCTGCTGTATCTTGGCGCTTGTCGACTCCATAAGGGCTGCGACGGACTCCATGTCAGGCACGGCAAATGCTCCTGCAACAAAGAAGACATCACATCCGAAAGAGGGTGTAAATCCAAACAGTAGAAACGCCCAAAACCTCACAAATCATATCAATTTCTTGATTAGGGTTCTAAAAGGCGGCACTAAGCGCAAGCTTCAGCGCGCTGAAACGCTAAGCGGACAGGCAAGGAATCGATTTGGGGCATAAGCGCTGGCGCCGCGAGGAAGATCGGCCCCGTTGGGTTGACAGCAACCAGCTCCACCGACGAATCTGCGCAAAACGCGCTGAGAGAGCTACGATAGACTGGAAAAAGTAGATCTCACCGGCTCCTTCTCCCTTCTCACGCGGGGTGGACGCCGCTGCCCCTGGATCCACGCGCTGCAGCTCCTCCTCACTCCTCACGTGTGTAGCTGGCGACGGAGAAGAAGCCCGGCGGTCAGGAAGGACGGAGGGGGCGGGGCGGGGCGGGGCGGCGATGAGAGGCGGGACGGAGAGGTGCGGAGCGAAGGAGGCGGATACACGGCGGCGCGAGGGTGGGGGGTGGGGCCGGGGGGGGGGGGGGTGGGGTGCGGCGGCGGCGGCGGCGGCGGCGGTAGTCCGAGCGGGAGCGGTGGGACGGCGGAGGAGAAAGTTGGTGGTGCTCCTGCGCGGGCCGCGGGATCCCGCTGTCCTCTCCCGAGAGCGATGGGTGGGTGGGCTAAGGGAAAGAAAAAAATCAGGGGCATTATAGACATTTCAGCCTTCACTAAAGTTTTACTCCTACTTAACATTTTACCAAAACAAAGACAACTCCACTTGGATGAGGCAGAGCGAGAGCGGTTTTTTTTACGAAAAATGGAAGTCCTGCCATACCCGAAGAAATTGTACTAAGTTGTCTGTCTTCGCTGGAGTAGTGAAAGGTTATATGACGTTTAGATTGTGGAAAAAGAATAGTGTGAATGGGAAATAAAGAAATGTAAATAACATAACCCTTGTTTGGATATCTAGAATGAGACAACAAACGAGTATGGAAGGAATGGGCTATGACCGTGACCGTGAAATGAGGCAACGAAGAGCCACACTTGTGAGCTCAAGGAGAGCTGGTTCTACGACGAGACTAGCCATGTATGCGTCGTTGCCCGACCATGGGTGTAGAGCCAGTGGTCCATTCACGGGTTTGGAACCACTGGTCTCCACGCTGATAAGATCTAAAAAAAAATTGAGGTGAGTGCTTATACAAAATTTCTCCAACGAATAGAGCAATCTTTGTTGGACAATAAGATGGTGGCTAGCAAATTGCTTTAGCTCTACTTCACTACAACCAAATCTCCTAACAGTGCTAGTTGCTATGATCTCTAAGGCTAATTTCACTTAAGTAAGCCATCTAGCAACTACTCTACACTATGGTTATAGTGAACCCTGCAAGCGACAACTAAGAATACAAAATAGACTCCAAGATTTATTCCTACGGTTTAGTTGCTTGTTGGTAAACCACGTCCACACTATGACAAGTCCAAACTAATTGGTTCACGCGTACATACCAAGTCCGCCACATTGTCGCGGCAGAAACCAATAGAGAGGCACTACCAAAACCACAATTTTGACTATAACTGACGTTGGTAAATCTCCAGCGAAGAATAGGCACAAGACTCGCTCCTTACACAGTCGATTCGATCGGAACCAGAAATAGTAACCATCTTTCATCACTAAATAATTTTCCCATCACTAGACCAGTTAGATGACACAATCATCGAGAGTAAGAAAAACACCATCAGTCCGACTCGTCCAACTGCGCTAGCACGCACGATGCAGCATGCTGCGAGCGCCGGCTGCGGTGGGCTAGGCACGACGGTAGGTGACATGGCAAAGCTAGCTGGACCCGGACGAGTCCGTGCAATGGGTTGCATGGACATTTGACCAGTACAATCAAAGAAAGAAAAAATGATTATTTCAAAGGTACTGTTGACGCCGAAATAGGTCAACACACCACACGTGGGTTTTGGACGCCCTTGAGGTAGCCCAGGCGACGCAGCCTTGACGACGAGCGGCGTGACCAAGCAAACCGATCTAGAGATCGATAGACCGATGTAGAGCTCGTCGGGCTGGAGATAACCAACACCTTACGCGGTGAAGAGCGGCGAGGTTTACGAGCAAACCGGCAAAAGGGTAATCAACGTGCTTACGGGAACGAAGAACCGGCTAGTTTCCGAGCAAACTAGCAAAGGAGCCGTCGAAGCCCAGCGAGAGGGATCTCGTCGAGGGCAAGGAGGTCGCCGGTTGCCCTAGGTCGGCGGGCCCGAGCCTAGACGCCATCCTTGATCGCCTGGATCAAGCCATGGGACAGCACGGAGCTGAAGGATAGAGTAAAGGTAGAGGATAGATTGGTTTGTTTGTGTTTGGTTGACGATTGATTGGATGGGATCAATCGGCCATGATCCTCTTATATTTATAGAGGGGGGTGGTCTTATCCCAGTAGGAAACATCTTCAAGGCATAATCTCCAAGTTTCCCACGTCCAAAAGCGACCCCAAACCGATTTAGGAACAAATCGGTTCGGTATTCCCAAAAGCTAGATTCGGAGCAGGCACTCCGGTAGTACCGAGCCCGGGTTACGTCGGTAATACCGGCCTCGCCGGTAGTACCGGCGTAATCCCGTAGTACCCCGGTAGTTCATTTTGCGCCAAAGCTGCGTCGGCCTTCGCCAGGTGTCGCCGGTAATACCGACCTAACGGGCCGGTAGTACCAACATGATTACTCACGTAGTCTTCTGGGAGCATAACTCTCGCATCGGACCCCAAATTGGATGATCCATATATGTTTTTCAATCGTCTCTCGAGAGGAACACAATGGCGAAGTCCTTTTTCACCTTTGACAACTCACAAAATTGGCCCTTTTATCCTTGGACATTTTTGAGTGTCAACACATGCCCCCTGTTTTCGAGGTGAATTTGTCGATGAACACGAAAATACTCTTTCACCTGTAACCAACTAGCAACGATACCCATCACATCGGCTAGCCGGCAACTAAGGGCGATGTATACATCGGCCATTTTTGTTCTAAGGGCGATACATGTATCGGCCATTATTTGGAAGAGCACTAGGCTTCTTGCCAAACACTTTGGAAGTATTTTTAAAGATACTTCTCGTTGATTGCTCTTGGGAGACTATCAACTTGTATCACCTCCACTATCTCATTTTATTTTTCAAGCGCCACTTCGACCATCTCCAGAAGGTTCTTCCAATTTGGTGACTTCTTGCCAAACTTTGGTAACTTAATCTTTATTTTTCTTGATGCCACCTCCTTGAAATATCCTCAATTTTATTTTTGATGAGCTTGATTGAAGTTTCATGGATCTTTTCCCACAATCTTGAATTATGTTTGTAATACAATGTGGGAGTCCTTCAAATCTCCAAATCGGTACTAGAATTACCAAAATCTGAACTAGACCGATTTGGCACGTCATTTGACGAATCAATGGCATATGTCCCGGAAGAATTGGTTAACCCGACTATTATAGTCGGTGAACCAATTACTAGTACTGCATAGAAAAATATGCATCGGCTATTCTTATATATGAAAGTTACATCCACCGATGCAATAGCGGATGTGTATTGAGCCTATCATGTTGGCCTATAAATTTCATGTCTTTGGCCTCAACATGTTTTACGCATGGAGTGCAATAAACCTAAACCGAATGAAAGAACATGTTCGGCTTTAATGTTTGATGCAAAAAATAGTTTTAATCGGCTTGATGTCTCAAATAAAATATGCTATAAGAAACAATGATCACGCCAATACTTGGCTGTTTTTGCAAGCCGATTAATCAAGATTAACTCCTCCACTGGTAACAATCAGGTAATTGATTTCATATCTAAATCAATTCCATGCTCAATAATAAAATCAGCAATGACTTGACACTCAATGATTTTTTAATGACTCAAAAGTCAAGTCATATTCAGATAGAGTGTATGCCCACTTGCCCATCCTAACAATGAGGATTAGCCGATACATAATGCACACATCGGCTTGGCATGCAACGACACATGTACTTGGAAAAGAATACTTAGATAAACAAAGTAAAGTGGTGAGCATATATCTTTTCAAAACACGGGCATACCTCACTTGAAATCAAGAAGACATCAATCAATATTTATGATGCACCTCTTCTTTTGTCTTCTTGAATCAAAGCAACACCATTGTACCCTCTTCGGCAATAATATATAATGTGATTATAGATTAATCCCGGATGCACGAAGAACAGTGGTGTTGATAGAATCGACGAAGCTCGATTAACTGAATTTATAATCGGCTTCTAAATTCCACTCAAACTATATGATGATATAGACCCGATTATCAATCGGCTCGGAAAGCTTTTCTAGTGATCAAAATCAGCAAGCTTCTCTTTGACAAGCAAATCATATCATCATGCCCCGGGCCTAAAAGCCATCAAAGTAAATCATATAGGGGTCTTTTCAATAGCACGATGGTTGCAAGCATTCATCGGCTAGTTGTATGCTAAGGACGATAATAGAGTATCGGCCATATGAATTCATCTACATGAGCACGTATAGCCGAAATATTCTATTTCGGCTATCGATTATTGATAAGCATAATAATTCGGCAACCCTCCATAACATGAAGATCCCCACCAAGGAGCAAAATAAGGAACCGAGGGTTGACTATACATACCATGAGATGAATTCCATATAAACATAGGCGAGAGAAGATGGATGATGCGAATACCAAAGATTTTGATGATTTGGTGCAAATCTCCAACTCGGCAATTGCTTCTTAAATCTTCTTCTATCCTTTGCCTTCATTGCACCGCTTGCTTGAACATCATCTTTACGAGCTTGAATACTTCCTTTAGGAATCCAAGCTATGCCCTTTTCTTTTAGCTTCTCCGCACTAAGTTTTTGCAACTTCTTTTCTTGCCACCTTGGTAAACCGATTGAGCGTATCGGTTTTGTTTCGGTTTGGACAGACGTGACTCTTTCTTATTTTTAGGCACTTCCATCTTCTTTGGTTGATTTGGAACCCAACATCAATAGATGATTTTCTCACTTCTTTGCCATCAATAGCCAGATTTTTCAGCAATGTAATCGGCTTTTCAACGTGCGTTCAAATCTGAACTCTTCTTCTTCTTAGGCCATCATATTTCACACGGTAAACTTGTTTTACCGCTTTCTTCTTTGGTTGAGCTCCGGACCGATTTTGATCAAAACGGTCATTATAAGATGATGGTTTTTCTAAATATCTAGGAGCTGCATATTCTATATGTTGTGGCCTGAAATATGGTGGAACATGTGCCTCTTCATCAAACCAAAGCCCCAAGATGAGTAAGGATAAAATATTCATTTGTGATCCATAAGACATGGGAATTGGTTGCTCAAAAGGAGGATATGTTGCTTGCTGCGTGAGATTTGTTGCCTTGCCAATTCCTCTCTTGATACTTGCGCTTTGGAGGTGATTTTGATGGCTGGACCTTTTTTGATCTATTAGCCGTATTTGCTTTGCTTATTTTCTCATATTTAGCTAGAAGCTCTTCGAAGCTAAGCTTCAGTCTTCTATCTTTCCGCTTGTAGTGAGCTTTGCCTCCATTAGCATTGTGAACATCCTTCTTCTTTTCTCCATCTTGATAGATATGCTTTAAAGAAGGATCCTCAGCCGATTTTCCTTGCTCAACGGGATCATTCGGCTTTTGCTCTAGTTGGAGAGATTCCACTTGCCCCCCAGTGTCTTCTAAAATTGAAGCGACATTGCTATCCTCTGAAACATGTTCAATTTGCACTTCTTGGACAGCAACTTTGTCTTCACTTGAGGGCTCCTCATCTCTCTCTTGAGTACATGAGCCTTGAGTATTGAGTGAATCGGCTAATTCAAGCCGATTTAAAACACCATTTGCCATCAAGACCAATTGAATCCAATTGGTCTATTTGTCGAAAGCTTGACAAATCTCAATCGGCCTTTATCAATGGCCAATTGTACCATACGACCGAAACATATTGCAGCTACAAGTATTATGATCATAAGAATTATGCCACTTGCAATATGTAAGCTCTTCTAAGTTTTGAATTGATGGCAAAACATTGTGATCAATGATTCTAATAAAATTATTTTTGAGCAAGTCATCAAACACATGATCACAAAAAGTAAGGTCAAAGGTGTACTTTGATTTCTTCAACCGATTCTTTTGTGGAATCGGTTTTAGAGCTAGGCAAACGAAGGGATCGGATTTGACATCAATCCATTCGGCCACATCTTTGCAATTACTTTTAGAAAGCTTCATCTTTGATAAATTAGCACTATCGGCCTTGCCACATGTCACAATTTGTTGGCCGATAGAATCTGAATTTATCTTATCTTCAACAAATATAATGCTATTCCTAATCGGTCTTTTATAACTATTTACAAGGATGTCTCTAATAGATGCGAAATTGAAATAGTTTGACCAGTTGGAATTTGAGCAAAATATCTGTATTTTGTACCTTGTTGATCATGTTGGAGAGATGCGTATCTTTGATTTGGATGATTTTGTTTTCCTTCTCCAAGAGATGATCAACAATGGGTGCCACATCATCCATGGACGTATTGGCGGTGCAAGAACCAAAGAAGTCGGCTCGGCCGATTGGAAATCGGCTAGGCCGACTTGAGCCTAGCAACAAGTGGAGTCGGCTTAGCGGCTTGAATGTCGGTCTAGCCGACTCAAGGTCGCGCGAGATGGTCGGCCAGGTGACCGAGAAGAAGTAGTCGGCCGGCCGATTGTGTAATCGGCTCAAGCGAGCTTGGGGCAGCGGGCAACCCTCTTTTCGCGGGAGCTTGATCTTCACTAATGATGTAGTAATCACTAGATAAACGCACGACTCCTTTAGCTCTGAAAAGTCAAGTCTAGCCGGTTTCGACGTTTCTCATGTTTTTTAGCAAGACTTGCTTTTTGAGTGCCTCCTAGCAATCCACTTTTGGCCGATGACTCAATTGTAATCGGCCTTTTGCTTCAAACATACCAAAATGTTCATAGAATAGCTTCACTAATTGCGACCATAAACAAATGTATTGGGTAAAGATGTAAACCATGTAAAAGCAATACCGAGTAAGAGATAAAGGAAAATTTGAATTTTCATATAGTCTTCATCACCGGCATGTGCAAGAGCCAACCGCAATAGATATGTAGAAATATGTCCCTTGACCCGAATTTATCATCTTCACCTTTGAATTTTTCAAACTTAGGTACCCGCCATCGACTAGGAGATTTGACATAGTCCATAGCTAATATATATATGGCTGTGATAAGTAGGTACCTGCCATTTAGAGGAGCCACATGGATTTCTAGTGTGGGCTAAATCTTCTTCAATTTGGCTAGAGCTACAAGTAGCATATGAAGCCGAATCACAAGTAATGGCTTTCTCATGCCTTGTTGAATTCTTATTAATTCGGCTTGAGTTAGTGATAACATGTGAAGAATTATAAGAACTACTCTTAACGCACCTTGCTGAATTTTCAGCGGATTCGGCTAGAGTTATATGAAGCCGAATTATGAATAAGAGCTTTAGCATAAGGTGCTGAACTTTGAGAGTAATTGGCTAAATAATTATTATTGTCATAGCCAATTCTCTCATCCATCGGCATATCTTGTGGTGGAACCACATATTGTGAACTTATAGCCGATGAATAAGGATTTACATGTTGTATGTTGCTAGATGAATCAAAACATAATGAATTTTCAACAAGCATCGGCTCTTGATCATGATATACATAACTAGAAGAATTAGCCGATGTAACATATCTAGTATCATCACTAGCAACACCAACATGGCAATTTATATCATTTGCAAAATAATTATAAAATTCATTACTTGTATACGCAAGTTGTACCTCGGGATTATTGTAGTAGTAATGTGATGAATCACCTTGGTACTCCATGATTTAGAGCTTGACCACCTTGCTGAATTTTCCGTAAGTAGCACACCACGTTGCCAAGTAGCAAACGAGATCACAAGGAGTCAAAACTAGATGCAATCGGCCTTTTTGGGCCGGATTGAATGGTAATGGCGATCACAAAACGATGGATCAGCGAAGATTAAGAACTAGGGCAAAGAGATTCGGCTGCAAAATTGAGCCGAAGCAATCTTCTTCCCCAGCGGAGTCGCCAAAAAGTGTGTTGACGCCGAAATAGGTCAACACACCACACGTGGGCTTTGGACGCCCTTGAGGTAGCCCTAGGCGACACACGCATGACGACGCTGCGCAGCGTGGCCGGCAAACCCGATCTAGAGATCGATAGACCGATGTAGAGCTCGTCGGCGAGTGGAGATAACCAACACCTTACGCGGTGAAGAGCGGCGAGGTTTACGAGCAAAGCGGCAAAAGGGTAATCAACGTGCTTACGGGAGCGAAGAACCGGCTAGTTCCGAGCAAACTAGCAAAGGAGCCGTCGAAGCCCTAGCACGAGAGGGATCTCGTCGGGGCAAGGAGGTCGCCGGTTGCCCTAGGTCGGCGGACGAGCCTAGGACGCCATCCTTGATCGCTGGATCAAGCCATGGACAACGGAGGCTGAAGGATAGAGCAAAGGTAGAGGATAGATTGGTTTGTTTGTGTTTGGTTGACGATTGATTGGATGGGATCAATCGGCCATGATCCTCTTATATTTATAGAGGGGGTGGTCTTATCCCGTAGGGAAACATCTCCAAGGCATAATCTCCAAGTTTCCCACGTCCAAAGCCCGACCCCAAACCGATTTAGGAACAAATCGGTTCGGTATTCCAAAGCTAGATTCGAGCAGGCACTCCGGTAGTACCGACAGGGTTACGTCGGTAGTACCGGCCCCGCCGGTACCGACGTAATCCCGGTAGTACCGGTAGTTCATTTTTGCGCCAAAGCGCATCGCCTTCGCAATCGCCGGTAGTACCGGCCTAACGGGCCGGTAGTACCAACGATACTTCACGCGATCTTCGGGGAGCATAACTCTCGCATCCGGACCCCAAATTGGATGATCCATATATGTTTTTCAATCGTCTCGACGAGAGGAACACAATGGCGAAGTCCTTTTTCACCTTTGACAACTCACAAAATTGGCCCCAAATTGTTTTTCAATCGTCTCGACGGGAGCAGTGTCATGGAGGATAGAACGCATACATAAGAGCCATCCAAAGCTACAAATGTATTGGCAAGTCCATAAAAAACATTGGACCGCTTTGAATCAACATGCACCCTTCGTGTTGTAAGCCTCCCGTCCGAAATTGGCATTTTGTGGCCTAACATGTTGATTCGCTCTCAAAACGCTTTACCTTGTTGAAAAGAGAAACTAAACTAAATAGTTTCGCAAAAAAAAAAAGAAGAGAAACTAAATAGAATGTATCGACCACAATGTGTCAAATTGGAAAAAGTTTAAATAACCCCCCCAAACTATCGTACCCCGGACTAGTTTATGACACCACCCATAAAACCGGTTGTTCTACACTTTAAGCTATGTTACACGGTTTGTTTTACCCCTTGGGTGGTTTGGACTGGTCGTTTTGCCGACGTGGCTATCCTCCGCCATCCACGTCGCGTTCACCCACTCTCGCAGTCTCGCTGTCACGCCACTCCACCAGGTACTCCCGCCACTTCCCTCGCCGCGGCCATCATTCACATTCTCCACCAGCGCGCGCACGGGGGCCGTACCTGACCGCGATGTGCAGCGGCGTGAGCCCGCCGCGGCGTCGCCCGCGTGCTCCCGGTGGCCCAGTGCCCAGTTCACCGCGTCCGTATTCTTGGCTGTTGTCCACCACGGCGTCTCGTACTCGGCCACCACTTCCCCCCGGTCTGGAGAGCTCTGTCGTGGGCAGAGCAGATCAGGCGACAGTGCCGCACACGTGGGCATCGAACCACGAGTCGGACGCCTCCTTCCTCTTGTACAACGAGACCCAAAGCTTGTGCGCATCCGCGCGCGCGATGTGCTCGACACTGACAGGTTGTGGTACCGGTAACAGGACGTGCCCCTGTCGTGGACGGCCACCAGGCCAACCGTGACTGTTGCAGCGTGGAGAGCGGACTCGTCCCTCGCGCCCGTGGCCCAGGCCGTCGCCGCCGCCAAGCCATATGCCCCTCTCCACCAATGTTCCCCAATCCGATGATGCCAATTGCCGACACGCTTGCCGCCTAGCTGAAATCATCAAATCAAATGCATCTGATACAATTTGGCGTAGTTGAAAGGTTCAAAGGCTTTCGGTGTAGAGGGAGCAGAGAAGGAAATTGCGAAGCCATCAGTTGTGGACCATGGAGCCAAGAGGGTAGTCGTCGTCCTGCAGCGGCCAGAGCCAGCGCCGAACAAAAACGAACCGCTCCACCACCGGATCGGGATTCTCTGGTAGGCCTCATCGGGCAGGTCCCAGGCCGTGAGGACCATCTCGCCGCCAGGGTGAGCAGAGCAGACACGGCAGGGCGAGCAGAGCAGAGCAGACGTGGCGACTGGAGCGAGCAGAGCAGACGTGGTAGCGGGGAGGCATGGACGGGCACGACAGCAGGGCCGGTAAGCTGACGCGGGCGCCGTCGTTGCTACTCCGGTCACGGTCCGGCTCCACGACACGCAGTGCCCATGACGACACGGCGAGGTACGGCGTGTCCAGCACCTGGGCGAGCGCGGCTAGGCGGACGTGGTGTGTCTCCACCCAGGTGTGTCGCACGGTGCACGTGTCGTGGGCGAACCTGGTGCCGCGCGACCCCACAAGAACCGGGTCCGCGACGGCAAGCGCGCGTCGTGGCCTCGTGGCCGCCCCGCACTGCGTCGTGCAGCGACGTCTCCCCACGTCGATTCGTGGCCCGAGTGGGAGCGCGCAGGGAGCGAGGACGAGGACGAGGAGCGTGACGACCTTGTGCCCCCGCGCATGCGACGAGGTGGAGCGGGGTGTCGAGTGTGGCGTTGCGCGCCGTGAGGAGGCATGGGGCGCGGAGGAGCGACGCGAGGTGGAGCGTGTTCCCTCCGGCTGTGGCGGCGACCTCAAGGTCTAGGGCAGCCGGGTCTGCTAGGAGCGCCTTCACGATTTGTCGCTCGTCGCCGCGCAGAGAAGCGTGGCGCCATGGTCGTCGGTGCAGTTGCCAGCGGGCGCGGGGTCGAGCAGTGGGACGCGCTGGTGGTGGGCGAGGACGGCGGCGGTGGTCTCGGCTGCCACACTGGCGCCACGTCGGCCAAAACCACTCATCTAAACCGCCGAGGGGCCAAATTAGACTGTTTCGCAAAGTTTAAAGTGCAGAACAACCGGTTTTATAGGTGGTACCCTGAACTATTCCAGGTATCATACTTCAAGGGGTTATTTAGACCTTTTTCTATCAAATTTAACATCTTTCACATGGATGACTAAGGAGACTAAAAGCGTGGTCAGTTGGCCGAGATTGTGACAAAATATATATAAAAAACAAATCCTATTTTGATATTTTATAGCTAGGCTATTGGTTAATCAATTTCCTTCGTGGGCATATGTAAGAACCTTGAAAGCAATGTAAAGGACACATTGGATTTTTCTAGACACAAGTGCAAACAAATATGATCATAGCATAGTTCACAACTATGTGGTAGAGTAACATAGGTAATAGTTTAGAGATCAACACCTAACTGGTGTCAGCGCCATGGTTCCATAGTTTAATTTGGGAATGCGTACCACAATGGATGTTGGGGTGGTGATGGGCCGACTAGCATCTCCTCGAGGAACTGATAGCTCTATCAGACATTAGCAGCATTGGCCATGATCGGCTGGTAGAATTTGGATTGATTTCGACTGATCCTAGTGGATTTGCTGATTGTGGATACTAAATACGTTCAACTCCATCACAAATTAGTGGTGTCTACCACTATCATGTTCTGAATCTTTTGCTAACTTACTATCAGAAATTAGAAGTAGCTGAAACACCAAATAAAGTGAGATGATTATACAGTATATACCAATAATAATATGACTTGCTTGATGAAGCAATTCCCGCGGCAACGCGCGGAGCTATTTTCAAAGCCCACAAAATCTTCCATATAAATCGGTTGAAATGATCTCATTTGTAGAACTTATTCTAAATAAACAACATGGTGGCTTAAACTTTATTTGAAACCCACATACACAATCTTCCATATAAATCAGTTCAAATTGTCTCATTTGTAAATTTATTCTAAATAAACAACATGGTGGCTAAAATTGTTTTCAAAACCGACATACATTTAGTTCAACCGTACGGTGCAGCCGAGCAAGCTTGAATCTTCCATATAAATCGGTTCAGATATGAGCAACATGCAAGTACATGATCGAGGTGATGGAACTAGAAGGTGACGAGGTTATTGATCACTTTGATGTTCTTCCTGACGACCTCCTCCTCCTTGGCACCAAGATCCTATGTACATCGGGCCCGTTTGTTTGAGTTCCTGCCACAAGTTGTAAGAAGCTAGCTTGTCAGGAAAAGCTAGAAATTTGCATTTGGGGAAATATATTTGTGAAAGCCGATTGCTCTTCAACTAACAAATATAGGTATCTTTTGAAACTTCGTTCTCAGGAAGGATCTTTCTGGATTTCTCCACTGCTTTGAGGGTTGTGCAAAAGCCATTTTACAGATTAGAAGCCCGAATTTTGTTAGTATAAACAAAAAATTGTGTATGTAGAACTCTCTACAGCACACTATTTGTTTTAGATTAGTATTTTGGGTTGTACCTTTTTTTTTTTACAATTCTAAAGCTGAAACAAAAGGGCAGCTTTATTTCCACACAGGCTTTAACAAGCTAGCTTGCCGGGTTAGGGTTATGCCAGGGGGAAGCACGTCCCATCCTATAAGTCTCAACAGAAGTAAGGAAGAAATAAGGGCAGTACATTCAGATCAAAAGGAATAATTTTACTTTCAAAACAGAGGAGACCCTGCGCAGAGCAAGCAGAAAAAAGAGGGAAAATATTAACGGTCGTTACCCAAGGAAAGACCGCTGAAGGCACTGGTTAAGGCATTTGCTTGATTGTCATGTTGCAACGGCTTGTAATAGTCCATTGCATGTTGTTCAGCTTCAGCACGGGGAGATGATGCAGAACTGAATGTGAAGCACTGTGGCACGAATGCCTCCTGTTGCTGAGGAGCAGCAATGAGTCGAGGCCCCAGAACATCGGAGGTTGCTGGGGCAGCCCCTGCTAAATTACGAAAATGCAAGCCAACGCGTTTAAGCTTATAAAATCTACAATCATTTATGAGTCGAGGCCCCAGAACATCAGGCTATGTAGGTCTAAATGCTAGTGAAGCAACACCTATTTAAGCTTCACTAGCATTTAGACCTACAACTGGCAGTCTAATAAATAAATCATAACTGTAGATTTATAAATTCTATGGACACAAAAGAGGACAATCTGGAAAGCTTATAAAAATTGCCCATAAACCATCTCAAGACATCATAGTCTAATTCTCAAGTTAACTAGGCCTAAAACAGAGAATATCAGGACTGGGTCCTAACAAAACAACATTGGAACAATTCTGCCAACCATATTGAAACAGCTATAACTTCTAGATTATTGATCCAATGACCACCAATTTTTGACAGTAGATGGATACACTAATCAGATACCTATCATATGAAGACATGTTTTCCAGAAAACTAACCTATCATTAAGTTAGGCATGGCATTCTGGAATCGACTCTAATTTAACCACCTATGGGTTGAACAGCAACCCATATCTAGGCACATCCTAAAATCCTATAAAAATTGCAGTAGGATACACATGGCAATACAAGCCCATCATCCAAGTTTCACCCCATTTGGATGATCCTACTGTCCTACACAAAAAAGACATGGCAGCACAACTTGGAGGACCTAAAAATACTTTGTACTACCAACTTGATCAAACCATGAAATCAATCACATACAGAGCTACCCACTGGCATATAATGAGCCTATAAAAATTATCATCTCCAAACTAGGCCTCTATATATCATTTATGAATTATCTCAAGAAACAAGCAATGAGACCACTTGAACTACAACTTTATAAACTTACACAGGAGGCATGCATGATATATTTACCACAGATAAAGCATGACAATACAAGGCTAACAAAATAAGACCCACATTTTTCAGAGCAACCTATGATTTACTATGCATTTTCTATGATTACAAGCATTTCAAGAATTAAATCTAAACTCAATATAAAAGTATCACAAATATGGCATTTCATATTTTCTATGCATAGCTCATCTAATAAGAAAAATACTGCAACATGATTCACTGGATTTCGACCAATATTGAGCAAACTATGAATTTCTAAAGCATTATTCCAATTTCTGGAATTTCATTTATAAACTGAATAGGAAAACCACTTTACAGAAAGACCCCTGTACTTTGCCCGAATTGCATAGGGGCAAAACTGTGTTTCTGGGAGTCTCGTGCTTTTGCGGGAAGGTGCCTCACCTTCTTCTTATTACGAAGGTGAGGTCCTCGAGCATGGCAAGCGGGGAGCTCGCCGGCCTTGCGGTTTCTGGCCGGCAAGAGCCCGCGGCGGCCATGGCTAGGGCGGAGGGTCGCCGGGACACGCGCACCGCCGTGGCCGGGATTGGAGCGAGGCGGCCTGTGGCCCACCAGCCACGCGCGCCGGCGGCGCTCGGAGGCGCTGCTCCGGCGTCGGCGGTCTTCGGTGGCCTCGGCTCGAGTCTTGCGTGCACGCGGAACGCCGAAGGACGAGGCGACGGTGTTGGCGCTCCCAACGGACGTCGAGGAGGCGCGCCGCGCGAGCCCTTGCACGGCGGCTCGGCTACCATAACCGGCGGCGAGTTCGGCCCAATTGGCCGCATTGGCCGGCCAAACATGCCGAGAGGAGGGCGGCGAGGGTAGAGGAGATGGTGGCGGAGCTCGGACACGGTTTAGGATAGAGAATGGCGGCGGTAGGTGGCTGCGCGAGTGCTCGGCGTGCGCGACATCGCGGCGGCGCAGTTTCGCCGGTAGGGAACTCGGCCGGCTGCGCCCACGGCGTCGGCATCGCGACGAGCGTGCGCGCGAGAGAGAGAGGGCGAGGAAGGCGGAGCTGGTGAAGGGGTGGCGGTGTGTTGCAGCACGAAGACGATGGCGGCATGGTGGCAGAGCGAGCTTGGCGGCGGTGCGGCGCAACGCGGTGGAATGGCGGCGGCACCCGTCGCCTGTTTCGGGAGGAGGAAGAAGAGGCGAGTGAGAGTGATGGAGGAAGAGTGAAGGGGTCCTGGCGCTCGTCCATCAAGAGGGCGAGGTGGCCGGTGGCGGCAGACGCCGAGCGCCACGCGGCGTGAGCGAGCAGAGCCGGTCGGGGACGATATTTTCGTCCTCGCCATTTTCGTGACGGCCATTGACTTTCCCTAACAGAAATGCTAATTCCATTACCTGACATACAAACTTTCTTACCCTATATCTCCTAAATCAGGCCGAATTAGAAGAAACTTTCTATATGAAAACTGATCCTCTTGATGAGTAGATCATTTGGTCTAAAAGGAGTTTAGTCAGATTCCTACTAGATTTTGGAGATATAAATTTCCAAATGAAAATACCTCTAAAATTCCCCAAAATAGAAAAACAGCCCCCAAATCAGTCTTTTTCTGCCGTTTTGGAAATCTTCCACTCATTTTCATGAAAAGTGAGTATTGGGACTTTTGATCCTTATAAAATTATACAAAGAAAAGGTTTAAGGCGCATCACCATGCAAAACTCCTATCAAGCTCTTTTGAAACGGTCAAAGCGAGACACTTTTATAGGCCTAACATGATCAACACACAAAGAAGCATGATTAACCAAAGTTGTTAACATAACCCTAGGTTCATTTGGTGTCCTAACCATGTCTAGATTATTTTAGTGGTCAATCATTAAACACTTGTATTACTTTATCATAAACACAGGCAATTCAGGCATAATCAAGCATCAGGGTAAAATGCCTGTCAAGACTGTGATGCACTGCAAATGATATGATTATGCCGGTGATGTGCAGAGCTAAATCATGGTTAACATCCTGGATGTTACAGCCTAACCCCCTTAAAAGAAATCTCGTCCCGAGATTTGGTGGAAGTAGATTAATTTTTGAAAACGATACCTCACATAACGTCACTTTCATACTTTATCAATGCCATCACGTTTGTCCAGCAACTTCTCGATACTTGACACCGTCAGGAGGCTCCAATTCCAAATTGCATGGTCTCAACGCCTAGGATCCATTACTTCTCCAAGTATAACTTGTCGTCTCCGAAGTCGTACTCCTGAGACCAAATACCGTTTTATGCAAGGTAAGCTAGTTTTCTCCGGTTATGACGATGGGGATCTGACAAGGTCATATTCCATGCAAGAGGTATATCAAACATAGGTAACTCCGATATAATCCAATTTATCACACCAACCGATCCGCTCCTTGTTGCAAATTACCAAACGTTCGATGCGGATGGTGGATTCAAAACTTCATGGGCAGGAAATGCCGGATGAATAAGGCAATCTATTATCAGCTCTGTCTTATTAGTTAATCATTGCTCACTCCCTAGTGAGTGTCTTCAAGCATAACTCGGAACCAACATGTTTTCCCTTCTGATGTAATGCTACCATTACTATGTCAATCTAAAGTATGAAGATGACAAAGAATAGTATGATAAGCATTCACCTAGAACCCGAGACTATATACCATTGGGGTAGGTCATTATATAATCATGGCCAATCATCTACCCAACTGAAAAAGGTCGAGGGTTACTTGAGAGGGAATCTGCTATTCGCATCATCACATACATCAAAAGGTGCTTCAAAAATCCGTAGTGTTTTACCACTAGAAAGCAGAGCGTAGAGTCCCGCAAAACGGAAACCATGTGACTCTCTTCCGAGGTGGCAACATAGGATCTTGTCCACACTAATTCAATATTGGCACAGCCCTTCATAGGATCACTGGCTAATAAAATGCTCATATGATTCATTTTGATCAAGAATATTTAACTCCTACATGTAGAAATCAAAATTCCTAGGTCAAGGGTATCCAAAGCTTCCCATGTAGAAGTCAAAGTTCTTAGGTAAAGGACTCCTTATCTTGGCAGGAAACCGCCAAACTTTTCCTTTCTGTAAGCAGGTCCGACAAGCAAAGTGGATCCTGTAGCAGGCATCTACAGGTACCCCATTCTTGCATAGGATACGTGCTCTCGGGTTAGGGGTTCACTACATTTGACATACCAAAAGTACCTTTCCAACCATACTCGTGCTAAGCCTTACCCAAAAGGTACTAGTATTGAGCTCAATTTTATGTCCCAACAATGCTTGGACGACACGTAAGGTCCATATTTATGATCCCAAGGTCGTATAAAACCACTCATGCCTCGCATACCCAAGGCATGATGGATTCGGGTGTACTGACTACCTGATCCTCATTCAGGTGCAAATCCATTAGTGCTACAAGTATCCAAATCCACACAGAGACTTCGTCTTATCAGCAGGACATATTAGCTCATCGCAGATGGACAGGTTGACAGTTAAACACCAAAAGAAGGATGCCTAGAAACATGGCATTTGTCAACTATCTCTCGAGATTGGCTCAATAAAGGCTCTTATCTGATGAATCTCCTCCATCGATTTTCCATAAGGTAAGAGTATCTTATAGGGCATTAGAAGGGCTAACCCCCTTAAAAGAATTCCAACTTCATGATAAGGGGTACCATGGAGTAGAGATTCATTTCGCTGATCGGGCAAAATCTTGTATCCAATTAAACTTATGTGGACTGCTCCAACTACTCCAACGCTCGTGTCGGCAAGAGTGATCCCAGCATGAGTAAAGGAATAGCTGTCACAAGCTAAAGCTCAACCAATATTTCTCGTACTTCGCTCTCAGCGCTCTGAGCTTGGACGCGTGGTTGTTCATCTTATGAAAGATCGCCAAAAGTTATCATTCCATGTTGATGAGCAATGGACCTATTACTATACTTAGCATCTACCTGATAGCTAACCTTGACTCGAAGGGTAGAAAAGCTGGTCTCGTGTTATCATCTATTCGATAGATTACTCTACTATGGCCATTTTTAAAATACGCGAGTCAATCGCAAACATGTTGTTAGTTAGCAGTCTATGTTCGGGCTGGAGAGTAACCTCTCATAACCTCACCGATAGGTTGCCTTTCAGCATTAAAAGCTTCACAATGGTCGCAATTAATGCCGATATAGGCATTACCCGTGAAGTATAAGAAGGGACAACAGACACTAAAGAAGTCAAGACCTCTACTAGCTCAATGTCCATTTGTACTCATCCAACACAAACATGGTATATCTCTACCAATACCACAAAGAAAGGGACACGCGTTCTACACGAGATAGTGCAATTTTTCGGAGAAACTACCGATTGAGTCCCCGCCATACCATCCTTCATTGTCTAACAAGTGATAGTTAGCGGTTTGCTCTATTCGAGCCACCTTTCGTCACACTATAAATGAGAAAAACTCATTAAGTTCATGCCATCGTTGGCTAGATGACGAAGGATTCTAAAAATTCTAAGTAGGGTCACGTGAATTAGCACATCGAGGTAATCTCTATAATGGGTCAGGATCAACAGCCGAGATACCAACGCGTGCCGAGCAGCACTACATGTGTGTGCACCCACAGGTGCTCTCGGTTTCGTCGCGGCACCTTCAGTTATTAGTCATGACACCACTACAAATTTTTCCCATCGAGATGCAATCTCACACAATAGGACAGGTTATTGCACGAACATGCGTTACGTGCAAGCCAATAGCGAAGTATGCAAGGATACTCGCAGTGTCATAGGATAACAAGGAAAAGAGGACTAGATATAGGTTCAACATATCGCATACTCAGGTACATCTCATACCTAACGTATCAACTTTCCCGGTGCAAAACTGGACCAGGAGAAATTAGTGTAATCGGGGTAATTCTCCCCAAAACTGGAGTCAGTCTACAACACGTCGACTAGTGGGAATGATGATTGACATATTCCCACGCAAGGTTAGGCTACCAACAACGTCATGATCTTTATCTGAATCAAACTAGGAAAAGCTCGCATATCGTCTATCCAATAACCCTTGCAAGAAGATATACAAAATAACCATAGCAGTGGTTGACATTCTATACCATCTTTCCGCTGCGCACTCTGATAAAACGCCCCCAAGAGGTAGGCGCATTAAACACGTAAAATCGCAGGGCGATTAATGTGACACATATTAGTGACGAAGCGATCGCATCGAGTGGGCGTGAGATTTTCAGACTCCCATTAACACATTCGTGTTCTCGAGGATCGTCTCATCCGTAATGTACTAACAATATCCGAACGAGCATGTACTATACATACTTAGGCTCTAGCATCATGAAGAACTTGCGAGGAACAATCCATTGTCGAATCGGCAATGAAAAATCCTGCTAGTAGACACAATATTAGCAAGCTTCGGATAACGCTTTTTGAGGTGCTGGGGCTTACATTGGCAGGGTAGGATTTAAATGACTATCCCCAGAGAAGGTTTCACAACAGGAACATTGTTTTGACAAAACGGGAATAGTGGTCCTGATCAAGCATTATAGTACTAGCGCTTGCTAGAAATCCAACCATGTTCCGGCCGGTTATCAAGGTGGTTTTAGTTTATCGCGGCACTATAACAACTTTGAGCGGGACAACGCTACTAATTGGTGGACGCTAGGGTATAATTAAACATTCTTGTGCAACTGAGCGATGCACACAAGACGAGGTCTAAAACTCAGAAATGCAAGAGCGTCGCCGAAACAAACACAACACATGTTGCGTTATTAGCGGCTGCTTGTAACGTGACAGTTAACGACTGTACTTACTTACGAAGGTTGGTCTAGACACGTGACAACAAGGCATATGTATCAACGTAGCCTTTTTGACTAAGGAGGTATAAATCGAAATTTTTACCTAATCACTTTTCTCGAGACAACCAGCACATTCACCCTTATCTCAGGCGATAATCTTCGTCCAGGCTGCATTCTGTTGTTGCACAACTGTTCCATGGCCTGTTGCCTCTGATCAAGTGGGGCAAGCAGATCTAAAAACTGACTTTGCGCTACAAAGGCTTCAGGCTTGGCAGCACTCTTTTACTGCCTAGCCTATCCCTTGGAAAATGTCATTTGCGCAAGCAATATAGTTACCCTCTTTATATACTCTTCGGGTACCTTCTTCGCTTATTGTTGCTCAGTGGTGACATAAACGGACTCATGATTAAGAGACTCCAATGCACTCTCTAAACAAGAGTAGCTCTCCATCATGGCGACCATTGCACGGCTAGCAATATCGTTGCTATACTCATCCTCATTCATACCACCAACAAGTGCAATTTCACTAATCTGGCGCCACACGACGTGGGGTGGATCGGCCTTAGGAAACGCACCTGCAGCAACACAAGCAAACTCATCCGGTTATCTCTGACGCAAATCCCTCAGGGCCTTGCAAGCAACTATATTTGTACCTTCCTGAGGGTTCCTGCCTCGAGCGATAAAGCGGCGGTCACACCAATGTGACGCATCTTCGCTCTTGGCGGGAATCAAAATTTTGACAGAGAGTAAACTCGGATGTTGACTTTCCAATTCCTTGCTCCACTGATAGCTAGGCTCTTTACCCATGGTATAACCCGCCGAGTGCAGATCTTGCCATAAAAGAGACGACATTCCAAAAACCTTCAGAAACTTCTTGGCACCACGTGGCTCACGGGTGATAGGTTGTTGTTGCGAGATCTTTCTCTTGATTGCTTTAGACTTTGATGCGCTTCACTCGTGCCATCTATAGAACCGGTGTAAAACTCTCATGAGACGAATGTTATTTTGGTCGATTTTTATTGAAAAGAGATGTATTCAATTATAAGGAAAGAAATAGTGTTGTTCCCATGAGATAATCATATGACATGATGCATGAACGTTCCTGTTGACAGTCGTTAAGTGCCAATTTTTACCATCAACTAGACATGAAAAAGGACCTAAACATAATTACCTTCTAGATATAGGGCTTACACTAATAGAATTCCACGAGTTTTGGTGAATGTACATTTTCTGCGGGGTGTCGGTGAAAATACCCAAGGAAGGCCCACATGTCGGGTTTACATAGAGATAATCGGGAACCGGTGAAAATTCTGTAACTGGAAGGTTCGAGAAGGCTCGGACCAAACGGAGCCCGAACGGGGTCGGTGGAGAGTCGGCCGACTCCTACCTTGGGCGGCCGGCGGCCACTTCAGCCAATCGGCGTCGGCCTCGCGGATCCTGTTCACCGCCTTTGAGGATGAATAATAATCGTCCGTTTAGGTCGGTTTGATCCGAGGCTGCGGTGCATCCTAGGGGGCTATATAAACGGGGCCCGGCCCCTGGAGGAGGCATCCCTAAAACCCTAATTCATTATCTCCGGCGGGATCGGAGTTGTAGAGGCATCCCTTGAATGGATGACTTCTCTTCTCTAGAGAATTAGAGCTAGACATTCCAATGTAGTAGATTAGATCTAGATAAGAGTTAGGGAGAGCGGAGCTACGCTCCGGTTACGGGAGAAGTCTTGAGAGATTTGGTATGTCTTTGTATCTACTCTTTGTAAGACTTATGCTTTAATATATTTATCTTCTCTATTTACTTTCATGCCTATCTTGTGATTGTTAGTATAGTAGTTATGCTTTAGTATGGGATCTTCGCTCGCATCGAGTGCTCTAGTTATCCTAGGTAATTAGAGTAGTAATTGATAGTGTAGACATGGCGTCTAGACTAGAGGTTACACGAGATTGCACCCAATCCCACGGATTGTTGTGGTAGCCCCGAGGATCGTGGTCGATGGCCGTCGTATTCCACCTCGTTCGGGTTGGTGTTTGTAGGACCGTAGTCGGAGCTTCCTAGCCCCCTTCTCATCCATTTACGTGGCTAGTGTTCGATGTCCCGAAGTGCTATTGTATGATTGCTATATCTATCCATCCCTTGTTATCATAGAACCGAGTAATAGAGAAGTATATAGGAACATTAATCTCTCCCGTTGTCCTCTCAATCTAGCTAGCTACTCATTTATCATAGAATTCTCATGTGTGCTTTATTATTTATATTACCTTACATATATATATATATATATATATATATATATATATATATATATATATATATATATATATATATATATATATATATATATATATATATATATATATATCATTTACCCCCTCGCTTTAGTCTAGTTGGTTTACTAAGTTAGTAGATACATGATGGTGAGTTATCAGATTCTTTAACCCTTGCTTCCCTGTGGTAAAATATAAATAACGATACCTGGATACTCCCGGTAAAATGCTACAATGGTAAGTTCTGTGCGCTTGCGGAATCCTTCATATTTTAGTTGCACTTAATTTATACCAACAGTTCCGTACGTCCTTACCAAACTAGAAAACGACAGATTCTAGCGTTTTAAGCGGTGGCATACATACGACATCTATACAGCTCTCAGATAGCGGAAACTAGTCGAGCTACACGATCTTGTGTGGTTAATGTACCTGCAGAAGCTTCCATTTCAGCCCATTCCCAATGAATGCAAGCGACGTAAAAACTCGGCACCTTAAGAATAAGGTCAAAACTTCGAATACAAACAACTCCTATTCAACACCCTCCTCCACACAGGCATATCCCCAATATCCCTGCATGTAGGTGCACGCTAACCAATCATCGTCAGAAGACGACATCCCACACATGGGACACTTTTGTATATACATGTGTGGAACATGTAAATACTCCGGTGTCATATAAGCACTCCCCTAGATCGGCAGTGTATCCGATCATGCTCTCACAACTCACACTTACCTTGGGCGTAGAGGAATATGAAACCAAACATAACCATTCGAGTGAATGGCCCCCATACATATCCGTCCTGTATGAGCGCGATAAAAAAAATATGATGCAATATCCCAAGGTTAGCCTGTTAGATAGCCACCTAGTAGTCCTTAACTGGGCATATAGGATACGACCACTGGCACACTTTAGTTTGAACACATAGTTTTCAAACACCTATATATCCATAAGTTGACAAATAGTTTTGTAAAACCAAATCCTTTTGTTTTGAAACACCCAAGTGAACGGTAGGTGCTGAACCATCGAGCTGATACCGCTGTAGCGGAACCGACCAACTAATTTAATTATGAAGCACTAATCAAGATGACGTGGCAACTTAATTAGAACTTAGTAGCCAAACCAGCCCGGTAGTCCGTGAAATCTCGAGGGATTTCAAACCACTCTACAACAAACCTGAATCCACAGTTCAGCAGTTTCCATTCACCTGTTTTAATTACATTTCGCACATAGGATTATGACAATCCAAAGTATAAATAAAAGCGGAAGACAACACTTTTGATAATACACACTCACACCTATTCTTTTGAATACAGTGCCAGCTCAGGGTCGACTCCATCAACAGCAGGTAGATGAGGTATAAGAGTTGACTTGCCCGAAGTCTATTCCTCCCGCAGTGGGATATAAGTCCACCGTGTCGCCACGGCAGTAAATCTCCAACCTACAACAACATTGGGAATTGCACCCTGAGTACATTGTACTCAGCAAGACTTACCCGACTAAAAGAAAATAAAGACTCTTTGGTGGATGCCAGGCTTTATAGTGGGTTAGCCGACTGTTGACGGTAGTTAAGTATCAATTTTATACCGTCAACGCAGCAAGAGAAAGGACTAAAATGAGTTCACCTATTAGATATAGGGGTTACACTGACAGAATTCCACGAGTTTTGGTGATTGTCTATTTCTGCAGGGGGTTATCAGGAAAGAACCTAATGAAGGCCCACATGTCGGGATTACATAGAGATAAAGACCGAACGGGTGAAAAAGTATAATCTAGAAGACTCCAAAAGGCGACACCTGAAGCTTGGGGCCCACCTGGCATTGGCCAGAGTCGGCCACCCCTAGGCTAGGGTCGGCCGCCCCTCCACCTCAACCAATGAGGTGGGGTCTCGCGGATTATGCCTCCACGGCCTTTGAGGATGAATAATAATCGTCCATTTAGGTCGGTTTGATCCGAGGGCTGTGGTGCATCCTAGGGGGCTATATATTCAGAGCCCCTGACCTCGGGTGAAACCCTAATTCATTCTCCATTCATTCATCGAGAGAATTCGAGAAGCCGAGCCTCCATCTCAATTAGAGCTCCATAGTTTAGTAGCATAGCTACATAGGAATAGATCTAGAGGGAATCAAGCCTAGCTTGGAGTCCGGATCTGTCGGAGTTCTCGGTAATTCCCCTCTACATTCTTGTAATATTCATCATTGTTCGTGATACTATGAATAGCACTTTATTCTATTCTACTATATCAGAATTGACTTTGCTCTATTTGATTATGTTCTCAATTATATTGTTCTTAGTCTACTTTGATTATATGTTTAGCATAGTTGGACTAGAATTATGTTTATGCATAGGATCGTATAGCGCTTGCTCATTAGGCCAATGGGTGAGTGATAGATATTGTGTGGGCATGGTGCCTGGACCGTATTTATCTGCGATTGCACCCTATATTCTGGATCGTGAGGTAGATCGCGGAAGTGACAGTCCTGTTGAGTCCTTTGTAGCCCTTCTCCCGAGTATAGGTCTAGCAGAATACCCCTATTACATTGAAGTCATTGCTATGTCTCTAGTCTTCTCTGGTAATATCACTATGCATAGATGTAACATTTTCCCGCCATGATTGCTAGATGTTCTTGCACTAATCATTGTATGCTTTGACTTTATAGTTAGAATAACATAGGATTATACCCTAGATCGTCCTAGTCCATGCTAGTGTTATAAGCTTAGAGTGCTAAGTTGAGATGGTTGCTATTATTTTATGTGGCTAAATGCTCTCATTTATCTTATGTCAATTATCATTCATTCCTATATTTTATGTGACACTTACCCTGTATGAGATGATCGATACAGACAAGGTTGAGCTCTCCATTATCGCATGTGCATTGCTCATCACTCATTATCCAGTGCATTCCCTTCCCAGTGGTAAAATTATAAATAACGATACCTGGATTACTCCTGGTTAAAATGCTACGATGATATTTTCTGTGCGCTTGCGGAACCCTCCTTATTTCAGTTGCACTTAATAACCATCAACACCGACTCATTTTCTTTGCCAAAAGATGAGCTTATTAATAATCATTTAGTGACAAAAGGACTCTCTAGCTTATCCATTTAAGTTGGATCCTGCCATTACTACATTAGCACCTGCAACTACTTCATCATTTTAAGGTAGAAGCAATCAACATTATATCATAACCACATTGATTGAGTAATCATTAAACCATCATGAGTGAACATAACCAACTCGCATTTAAAATTTTATTTGCGGCACCGTAACTGCTCGGTCAAGTTATTCACTATCCAGGAACGATGGCGATTATAATCGATTGCAAACCAGCTGGCGGGGTATTCCTCACTCAAACCAGGCATGCTTTGCAAGGGCAGCCTTGGTCACCTTGATCTACTCGGGAAAAGACGTGGGATCAACAACTCACCACCATGACCAAGAAAACTCCCGCTGCCAACAGGAAAGCGTGCCCATCAAATGACACCGCCCCATCTTAAGGTCTCACGACCGGGCCCTTGTTTACTACCACCCCCATCGCCGGCATGGATACCTGGAAGTTGAAACCCGGCCCAAGTAGATTCTAGGCTTCGCAGTTGGGCACTACACGCCCTTCCAGCTATCTGTGAGGCATTGTTCAAAATGATCCGAGGACTTTCGTGTGCCATAGTATATTAGAGGTGATTTATCATGGCCACATGGTTATGTTCATATCCAACATCTCCCTATACTCAATCCCAAGGGGTAGTAACACCTACCTCGCGAGTGATAGTCGATCACTCGGCTTCTACCGTTTAAATAGCAGGCCTAAGCATGTAGTCGATCCTGTACGTAAAAGTAGGATATTTCTGGTGGCAAGGTAGTCCTGATGCAACTACGTTTTCAAGCAACGCCTATAACTTAATGCATCATAAGGAATAAAAGGACGCAAAGTAAATCATTTGCAAATGTAGGAGGGATGCTCCGGGGCTTGCCTTATTTAGAAGATCGTGGTTAGAGCCCCAGGTACTCGACTACTCCATGTCGGGTTCCTGGTGCTGGATCACTTCTCGTGCGGATCTCCGTTCGCAGCTTGTCCTCCTGGATCCTCGACCCCACGACGAATGTTCTACATGTGATCCTAGAATGATGCGCGTGCATATATATGAATACGTGATTGTTGAGGTGTATGCATGATCAAGGAATGATAGATGCTCAGGTACAAGTAGCTGGTTTAATCTTCTGCACCTATCACTAGCAAACAAGCCAGTAAAGCCAAAGACTTTAACCTAAGCATAATCATCCTAACCCAATCATCATGGCACAATAAGTACAATCAATCATACATAGCCTGATCCATATAAGCCATTAGCATTAAGCCCTATATACAAGCAACACCCATTTAAGCTTCACTAGCATTTAGACCTACAACTGGCAGTCTAGTAAATAAATCATAACTGTAGATTTATAAATCCTATGGACACAAAAGAGGACAATCTAGAAAGCTTATAAAATTGCCCATAAACCATCTCAAGACATCATAGTCTAATTCTCAAGTTAACTAGGCCTAAAACAGAGAATATCAGGACTGGGTCTTGACAAAACAACATTGGAACAATTCTGCCAACCATATTGAAACAACTATAACTTCTAGATTATTGATCCAATGACCACCAATTTTTGACAGTAGATGGATACACTAATCAGGTACCTATCATATGAAGACATGTTTCCCAGAAAACTAACCTATCATTAGGTTAGGCATGGCATTCTGGAATCGACTCTAATTTAACCACCTATGGGTTGAACAGCAACCCATATTGTTGACACAAAATGTGGCGCACTGTGTCTCACACACAAAAGCCGGAAAGCCTAGCTTCAATCGGGTGCCGCGTACGAATCCGAAGCGTGCCCGATCGATTTGACCGAAAGTCGACAAGGGATAAAACGGTAAGATCATAAGCTCGGAACGTCTTTGGGTGAGACCGACAGTTCCATCTTTACGGCCCGAAGCCACTTTACGACGACACATAGCTATAGAAGCTATCTCCAACAAGTTTGCAATTCATTCGGCTAATATGATATGACTATGACATGAATAAAGGCGAACTACTTCGAATGTGTAAACGAAGACATGTTTGGACAAGATTAAATCATCAAAGCATATCAAACTACATCTCGGGTTTAAAGCATCATCAAGCACTAATAATTAAGGATAAGTAACTTATAAATATAAATCTACTAAACAACACATGCATAGGCTACTCCAACTAGTACGCCGCACGTCTAGCCTTCATAAACCCGTCGAGCATAAACCCAAGCAAGCTAATCCACCGCATGATACCACTCGCTATGAATTTACACCACCCCTTCTTGCCCGAGATCAATCCGCATGATACAATCTAACGTAAAGAGCTAAAAGCACGTAATTACCTAACAGATCTATAAATACTCGCTACATGTATAAGCATAACCGTATCGGCAAGATTGCCGAATCGGGGTCCATGAAGAAGGAACAAACAAGTAACATGTAAAAGGAACTGTGGAGGTATAAACTCCATATACCCTCACGGCCTAGTTTGGGCCGACACTCTATCGCCAGGCCGGCCCATCAAGCTTCAAGACCGATCGGCTCAGGCTGGTCGGACAGCCTAAAACAGGCAAGAATATCGAAGACCGACAAGGAGGACAAGACCTAGGCGAGATAGGAAAGTTTAGACTTGTAAAGTATATAAACTTAGTACCGAGATAGGCTAGTTCCGACTTGTAACCTTGCTCCCGCGATATATAAGGAGAGCAAGGACCCCATGCCGGAGACGAGAATGCGGCATAACGCACGAGACTCATACATCCACATCATAATCGAAACGAGAGAGCGGGACTAGGGTTTTACGCATCTTTGCGGCTCCGAACCTGGGTAAACCTCGTGTGATTGCTCCTGTTTTACGTCTTGCTCGCAATCTCGTGCGCCTTCCGCCAATCCATTACCGGTCGGGGCATACCCACAGTCGGACTATCGCCGATATTTCGTCGACGGTGGCGCGCCCGGGTAGGGTGCGCACCGAGATTTCACGTCGATCAAGATGGTTTCCTTCCGGCTTCCATGACTTTCGAAGGCGGCCTCACCTTCACCGTTGGGACGATGACTGGACAACCGCTCCGGACACCTCATACATCGAGGTCCGCCCTCGATCCTAGCTCCACAAAGCAATGACGGTACAAATCCTTTGCCTCCTCGGTACGAGGCATCATCATCAAAGCTCGAGTTATCGAACTCCGGCCTTTTCTTCTAGGCACCAATCAACCACCAGACGAAAATTGGGCCGATCTGTTGGAAAGCAACTCATGATCAACGGGATAAGCTCATGGAGTTTTTTGCTCGGTTTGGATCTATCCAGATTGAATCAAAGCAAGAATCACCTACTATCCTTCAACGAGACCAAGCGCCAACAAAACGCCCAACAAAAATCATCGGATCGCAAGATCCTAGATCCAAGGGTTGCATCACCGTTCCCATACGGGTTGCCAAACACCGCCGACCTATTCGGCCACCAACTTTTAGCGAGATTACCTCAAAGGCTACAACCGGATCCACGATCCGCGTCCGGATATGATTGGCTACGCTTTATACGCACCGCGGGGACATATCGTCAACCATGTGCGCCTCGAAGAAGTCACGGACGACCAATCTCCAGAGAAAACACGTGACGTTACTCCAGACACGCCCAGACTCGACGATTACTACAATATCTTAGAACTCTCGGGATCTGCCCATACGATGGTCTACTCCGACAACGAAGAAGAGGTACAATCTGCAAACAACAGCACCAAGCGTATCGACACTACTCCAGATCTACAACTCACCGTGTTCCGACCCGGAGGAACATGAGGAAATTCAGTCGAGAGATCCATAACCCGGCCAAATCCACTCAAGAGTTACAGCAATTCCCATCTTTCCCTCCCGGCCCTAGGGAGCGCGGTATGTCATGTTAGTGACAACGAGGTCACCATCAATGGAGAAACCGACGAACAAAGGCAACGGCGAGAGGGTCAAAACGCGGCAGGAACAACGGAGGCAAAACGAAGCGCAATCCGAGGCGGTGCCGACCAAGATCGTATGGTCGGACGACGCGGGGTTTTCGGCGAAATCTTGCGATGATTTCGACCTTGTAAACGAAAGACAAGTTCACACAACCCCAAGCGCTAATCGCGGTTGCTATTGACCACCTCAAGACGGCCAACATTCCTCAAACTCCCAAATTGAGGAAGCGATTGATTTTCCAAAGTAGCCGCTAAAGCTCAAGTGAACCATATGAGAGAACAAGCGCGCCCGGCCGCATCTCTCGAAGCCACCGCCGCGTAGTTTCTTCGGCAATCAAATCCCGAGACTCTAGAGAGGGAGGTGCTAACAACAACAACTACGAAGACGATGGAGAGAGTTGTGGGAATTTTCCTCACAATAGATTTCACCGAGACACAATGATAGAAGACAGATCAACCACGAGACAACGAGAGATTATGGTCAACCCTTCAATCACCATCATGATGAACAATATGACGACAATGACCTCAGAAAGTCATCAACAACCGATCACCAGAGCTCGCATGGATGCCTCGGGACCAAAGCCTTATTCGGCTACCCTACGAGAGGTAGTCGGCCCAAAAGTTTCGGGATACCGGACATCAAAGCGTACGATGGCAAGGTCGACCCGAGCATTGGATCCTCTTATACGAAGTAGCCGTACGACGACGGGAGGGGATGAACACGTCATGGCCAATTACCTCCCTATCGTACTCAACGGTGGGCCGAATAATTGGTTATTACGACAACGAGAGGGTCGATTCACGGTGGCCTCAATGCGACATCTCTTCATCGAGAACTACAGAATAACATGCCAGCAGCTGGCACTAAGTACGATCTAGCAAAGATCGTCGATTACCCGAATGAACCACTACGTCACTACATACGACGCTTCTCGAAGTCTGGACAACAATTCCGGACATTTCGGCGATCGAAGTCGTGTCCCTTTTTACGGGGATTACGACAACCGGAAATATTGATCTACGAAAAGAACTTTTGAGAAGACAACCCACTACAACCGACGAGATGTTCAGAATAGCCCATGAATTCGCTCGCGTTGACGATGCCATGCAACAATTGCCGAAACCGGACAAGGATACGAAACTTCGGAAGAAATGATGACGAGAGAAAGAGATTTGCAACGCAAAGACATGCGCGAAACGCCAGACGTGACAATAACCGTCGCAATGAACGACGACGCGACAATCGCATACAAAACAATTATAGCGAGACACGAGATCAACGCGTCCATTCGGTACCACCTAGCGAGAAAAGAAGCGAGACTTCGATCGAATATGAGAAGATTCTAGGCCAGGACTGCCCTAAACACCCAGAAAAGGGCATACCATGGGCGAGTGTCGCAGATTCACGGCAATTTTCAGAGGGCGGCCGCCAAGAAGCGACAGATTAATAAAACAAAGTAAGGAGAAACGGCCCGAACAGAAGGACAAGGCCGAGGAAGAAGAAGAAGACGGCGACAAAGATCCTCGGCATCGGTTCAACGAGCCCACCAAACACTTGTCGGCTATGATTTTTGGCGGCAAAGTTGGTCTCGAAAACTCGCGGGACAAAAAGTTACTAAAAAGGAGGATCATGGCAATCGCTAAGTCCGATGGACCAAATACGGAACATTAAAGCTCCTGGTCGGAACAACCGGTAACCTTTAACGGAGCCGACATGTGGGCAAATATACCGAGATCTTAGGGCGATTCCCTTTGGTACTCGACCCGGTCGTTAATCATATACGTATGGAAAGAGTACTCATAGATGGCGGCGGTGCTTTAAACATTCTATTCCTACAAGCGTTTCGCGAGCTAGGTTTAAAAATCGAAGATCTCGAACCTTACGACTCACCATTCGGGAGTCATGCCGAACAAACCTTCAATGCCATTGGGAAAAATAACTCTACCCGTTCAGTTCGGAACAAGACAACACTTCAGAAAAGACTACGTCAGCTTCATTGTAGCTGACTTCGAAGGCGTTTACCACGCCATACTCGGTCGACCCGGGGATCGCAAAGTTCATGGTTTGTCCTCACTACGGATATCTAGTGTTAAAAATGCCAACATCAAAGGGCATTCTTTCTCTCGAGGCAATGTGCTTATGGCTCACACTGCGAAACAAACGCCTACGCGGCCCGAATTAGCGAGACCTCAAAGCCCATATGGAACAAACATGCCTTGAAGCAAAATAGATGCCGAAGGCGACCTTCGGATCCCGTCAAGCGAGTCAAAAAGGTCGGCCAACAAAAGCAATGACACAAAGAAGATCGAGCTCATCCAGGAGATAAGGAGAAAGCTGCTCTTATAGGAGCCAATTTAGACGATAAATAGGAAGACGCGCTCGTCAATTCCTACGGGACAACATAAGCATATTTGCTTGGAAACCCGAGACATGCCGGGCGTCCCAAGGGAAAAGGTCGAGCACTTCCTTAATGTCTCGAAACCGCCAAACCAATCAAACAAAGATTACGACGGTTTGCTCGCGACGAGAAAGGAGGTGATTAGGGTAGAAGTGTTAAAGCTATTAGCGTTGGTTTTATAAAAGAAGTGTATCATCGACTCGCTATCCAATCCAGTTCTTGTACAAAAGAAAAATGGCGAATGGAGAATGTGTGTTGATTATACCGATCTCAACAAACACGCCCTAAAGACCCCTTCAAACTACCTCGCATCGAAGTAGTTGACTCAACCATTTATGAACTGTTGTCCTTTTTAGATTGCTATTCGGGGTATCACCAAATAGCCCTAGCAACTCACGATCAAATAAAAACATCATTCATCACGCCTTTCGGCGCATGCGCTATACGACCATGTCGTTTGGCCTCAAAAATGCTGGTGCAACATACCAACGCGCTATCCAAGAGTGTCTTCAAAAGAAATTTCCGACCATTTGGTCGAAGCATACGTAGACGACGTAGTCGTAAAAACAAAGGAGAGCGGATCCTTAGTTTCAAACCTAGAGCGAACCTTCGTCGCTTTAAACAAATTTAAAGTGGAAATTAAACCCACGTAAATGCATATTCGGAGTACCATCGGGGATACTACTCGGCAACGTAGTTAGCCAAGATGGCATTAAACCAAACCCCGAAAAAGTTAATGCGGTCTTAAAAATGACGCAACCCAAAGGTATAAAAGATATCCAGAAACTTATTGGATTCATGGCGGCTTTAAGCCGCTTCATATCAAGACTTGGCGAAAAAGGCCTCCCTTTTTCAAACTATTAAAGGCCAAGCAAAAATTTGAATGGACAAGCGAAGCGGAGACAAAGCCTTCTTGAACTCAAGACATATTTAATATCGCCACCGGTGCTAACGGCACCTAAAGATGACGAAGAATTATTGCTATACATTGCGGCTACGTCGCGTGGTCGGCCATGATAATAGTCGTCGAAAGACAAGAAGAGGACATACATATGGCGTACAAAGACCAGTCTACTACATCGAAGTATTAAACGACTCAAAAGAGAGATACCCACACGTACAAAAACTTTTGTACGGGATCCTAATAATGAAACGAAAGTTGCTACACTACTTTGACACATATCCGATCACAATAGTAACGAGAACATCTTTGTTGGCGACATTCTTCGCAATAAAGACGCGGTGGTCGGATCGTCAAATGGGCAATAGAGCTCGGCCCATACACACTAAAATTTCAAAGCCGTACAACCATCAAATCCCAAGCCTTGGTTGATTTCCTAGTAGAATGGGCGGACATGTCCCTACCACCAATTCAAAACGAAGCCGAACGATGGGAAATGTTCTTCGATGGCTCCCTTAAAATAAAAGGAGCGGGGAGCGGCGTCGTGTTCAAAGCACCAAGCGGTGATACCCTAAGATACGTCTTGCGTATCCATTTCAAAGCTTCAAATAACGCGGCCGAATACGAAGGCCGCACTTCACGGCCTCAAGATAGCCATAGAATTGGGTATAAAAAGGCTCCTCGTCTTTGGAGACTCTAATTTAGTTGTCGACAAATCAACAAAGAATGGGACTGTACTAATGAAAAAATGGAAGCATACGTGGCGAGAGATAAGGAAGCTAGAAAATAAATTCTATGGCTTGGAATTCACCTATATACCAAGAGAAAAGAACAAACTTGCGGACCAATTATCTAAATTGGGATCCGAAAGAGCAAAAATGCCACAGACGTATTTGTTCAAGATCTACTATTACCTTGTCACACGGGGAGGAAGCACAGAACCACCACAAAAAAAGAGATCCATCGGACGGCAAAACCAAAGCAGATAATATTCAACAAAGCATGCTTGGCCCCACCTCCGACCCGGTGACAAAACGGTATCATTCTTTGCAATCCGACCTGACACCTTTCCCGGAATAAATGCTCCGAGTAACAAGATCGGGCAAAAAATCTATAGATAACTCCAAAGTTATTTATCCAAAGAAAAGAAAGCGACAAGATCCCTCAACTACAAAGGGATGTAACGAGCAAATACCATCGGTGGAACCTTTGGAACAAACAAAGGAGATAAAGCGATTTGGAGAATTTCCTTTATTCGGTATCTCATTGATGAGGACACACCGAGATAAAATAGAAAAACAGCGTCTCATAAGACGCGAGAAACATTATGTCCTAGTCGATGGGCAACTTATGCGCAAAAATGCAAGCGCTGAAGTCTTGCAAAAATGCATTTCTTTCGAAGAAGGAGCGAGAACTACTACTACGTATTCATGAAGGGATGTGTGGAAATCATGCAAGCATCAAAAACCGGTCGGAAAAGTATTCCGAGCGGGTTTTTTTTGGCCAACCGCACTCGCCGATGCTAAGAAACTAGTTCAGCATTGTAAAGGTTGCCAATTCTTCGCTAAACAAATTCATGTCCCCGCACATGAGCTTCAAACAATACCCGGCCGCATGGCCCTTTTCATCGGGGACTAGACATGATAGGACCATTCAAAAAAGCCCCGGCGGCTATCAATTTGTCTATGTACTTATAGACAAATTTTCAAAATGGATAGAATATAAGCCCTTAGTCAAGGCAAATGCTCAAAAAGCTGTTGAGTTCCTAACGGATGTCGTACATCGTTTCGGGCGTACCCAACACCATTATAATGATTTGGGATCCACATTCACGGGCGGTGAATTTTGGGATTTTTGCGAAGACTTAGGAACAAAAGTAAAATATGTATCGGTAGCTCACCCTCGAGCTAATGGTCAAGTCGAAAGAGCAAATGGGATGATCATAGACGCCCTACGAAAAGGCTATATCGAGACAACGACACCCATCCGGGAAGATGGTATCACGAATTACTTTGTGATATGGGGACTCCGAACCCAACCAAGCGAAATACGGCGTCTCACCTTATTTCATGATATTTGGTGCTGAAGCGGTTTGCCGGATGAAGTAGCATTTGGCTCACCAAGAACAAAAAATTATGACGAAGAAGCCACGAATGAAGTCGGAAAAACTATCATCGATTCGGGAGAAGAGCGGAACTTGGAAACACTCCCAAGAACGGCTAAATATCTAGCGTCTCTACGGCGCTATTACAACGAAATGTAAAGAGAGACGGTTTATGGTCGGAGACCTCGTCCTCAAGAGAATTCGGAAAACAGACGACCTCCACAAATTATCATCTCATTGGGAAGGACCCTTCCTAGTCAAAGCGATCACAAGACCAACGACTTATAAACTATGTACTCTAGACGATCCACCTAGAGATTTGCCAAATTCTTGGCACATAGAACATTTAATAAAATTCTATGCCTAGCACCAAGGCAATTGTAATCATTTTCGGACATACAACTACCAATTGTATCAAAACACACGAGATATTGTTACAAAACGGTGCAAAGCACCACGAGTTTAATACCACGGTGAGTTTTAAATCATTGTTCTGGGACAAGATCTATCTTGTCAACAATAACACAAGCGGTGCCCCGGCAAGCCTTTTGCAAATCTCGAGTTTTTCGGGAGAGGTATCTGCGAGGCCTCCCGGACTCCAACGCTTGAAATCCGCCCGAGGAAAGTGAGACTGCGCAAGAGCGAGAACACTTGACGCAACAAAGCGACTCCCTTCCCGACAAACTCCTTAAGCAAACGCCACGAACGACGGCATTGATCCACAACGAATTCGGGAACGAGAAGGGGATTTCGGCCTCACTTCGCCCGCGCAAAACGACAAACGAGAGGTTGCAATCCATTCGCCATGGACGGGTAACGCTCCGTCGGATGCGATTATCATTTTTCGGCACTTCGGTGCGCCATATGACGCTCATGCGTTTCTACATAAGTATAACCTATAAGACACAGATCGAAACAACAACAGAGAAGATAAAAAGGGAGAAAACGCACCTCGTGCCTCCCTCTCCAAGCGCTCAACTTCTGCACGGGCTTTGTTCTCCGTTCAGTTCAGACGAGCAATTTCAGCGGCCATCAAGGCTTTATCACTCTCCAAACCTACAAAGTACAATCAAATCTGACATATCTGTTAAAACAACAAGTAACGGGAGTGAGTAAAACAAACCTTTGTTTTGCTCTGAAGGGATGCAACCTTTTTTAACAAGGAATCTTTCTCAAGTTCCCAAAGCCTTTCACGACCTTCGTGAACACGGATCTGCCGCTCCAAATCTTCATTTTGCTTCGCGAAGACCGTTTTCACACATGGTCGGTTTGAATTGCTCTATGCAAAGATGGCGCTCTTCAAACAACATCTTCAACTACACGCAAAGAGATCCTTCACAACGCGACGAACGGGCAAAATAGAAAAATTCACCAAAAACAAGTACCAACCTTAATACGAGCACGAAGATCAGCAAACACTTGCTCAAAACCATCGAAAACGGCACCCCGGTAACATTTTCAAAAATGTGCCATTCCGTTGTCATCTTGACGAGCAACATAGCTGCGGCTACAGGTATATGGGGACCGGAAGAAGTTCCCCACGACCTCTTCCATTATCTCGGGCGTCTCTTTGTCGATGCCTTGGGTCTAAAACTACCCAAATGCATATTCGGATATTGATCACCCTCGGCGAGAAGAAGCCGGGGAAGAATCTAACGCTACTCCGGGATAAGATGGTGAGTATCCTAGCGGAGGCCATGATGTTGATACCGCGGTGACCACCGCAGTTCGGCAACAACATTTGCAAGAACTATCCCTGGATCATCAACGGCATCGAGCGAGGTGGCACAACTTCGAGATTTCTTGATCAATGACGGCATTAGCGGCCGGGAGTTATGACTTCGGGAACTGACCTCTGGCTTGTTCCGGACATTGACCAAAGCTTCATGACCCAAAGGGTCACGGCCAAGTCATCAACAATAGGAGCCCCGCAATGAAAATTTTACGGCAATTAAAAGAAAAGGGGGGCATAGCAAAAAGTAACAAGTTTGCAAAACTTACGACTCGGGAGCTTGCTCAAAATGCGAGACTAAACCGGTCGGCATATCGGTCTCCTCATCCCTAGAAGGGACGAGATGTACCAACATCAAAGTCATTCCGCACCACCGGATCACGAAGAGGAGAAGAAGGATCGGTGGCGGCAAGAGCTTCTTCATCTTGGGCCACGATGACAAGCAGGAGCACTTTCAGGCCATCCACAGGACCGACACGAGAAGTTATCTGTGCAAGGTCTCACGAATGACCAATGCAGTCGGTAGTTGACATAGGTGCTCCACGACACGACTAGCTCCGCAACAAAGGGGAGCGCTATCGACCACTTTGAAGCGCAATTTTTGCGCCGAGCAAACTCGGCAAAGTCGGCTCGTCTCCACAATCGGAATCGAGAATGCGACGGTTACGCAATCGATGACGCCGACGTTTTCGGCCGCCGAAGCACAAGGTTGTAATGATAAAGCTCTACGGTCAAGATGCCGGATCGTTTCTTCTTCTCATAAACAACCTTCCGTTTCCGAGTTGCCTTCGGCGATCAACATCGGGATCAACGGTATCATCACCACCGTCATCCTGTCAATACCTCGATCAAAACCCGTACGCCGTGCTGAGCTTCTCAATGAGGCAAAATATCAAGAGGTACTCGGGACACGTATATATGACGGCCCTATAAACACATGAAGATCGGTCCAACGGCAAGAATACCAAAAAACGTCCAAATACGAAGAAACAAATAAGTAAGCGAAACATACCGGTGGAGGCGGCATCCTCCAATCATAAGGCTTAATGGTAGGACGGGGATACGAGTATCTCCCCACGTTTGAACATCTTGAAGTCTCAGATTAATGTCATCAAGTGAAATTTCCTCAGGAGATTCACGAGAAGGGTCGTCTTTTAGACGATATTCCCACAAAAATTAAATCTCTCCTTCGGAATTTGAATACGGCGAGAGATATAAAACGGTTACCGTAAATCCATTCGGACCCTTGAAGTTCATCATGGCAATTATCTCATTCACCTCAATCATCTCGGTAGCATTTGGTCTATCCAGGCCAAAAATGATTGGGTTCGGGAATATGTGTAATATCACAAGGAACGGTCTCCCTGCTCATTGTCATTTACATAAAACCACTTCTTGAACCAGTCCTTCACATTATCGAGTATGGGTGAAAGATAGCCGGCGGGAGCGCATTCCATCACGAAGAGAAATATAGCATGCCCCGGACCAACTTTGGACTACCACCCAAGTTTCCCCTCTTCTTGAGTTCATAAAAATAACGGAAGACATTGAAGTTTGGGGGAATTGCAAGATACATCTCGCAATAAGCAACAAAGAGCGCAATTGTCATAATTGAGTTCGGGTGGAGGTTACAGAGCGATATCTTCCAAAGGATACAAAGCTCCACCAAGAAAGTATGGATTGGGATACCTAATCCCCGATAAAATAATCCTCGAATACAACTATCTCGCCATCATAAGGGCGGGGGAATGCCTCACCTCGAGGTGGCACACGCCATACTCCAAAGGATGCGGCGGGATCATGCCGCCATCCGCCAAAGCATTCACCGACGCCGCCGTCGATTGAGTGGGTGACCAAATCTGCTTCATCTGCTTCTCATACTCTTTTTGCTCTTTTTTCTCCTTCCTTTTCCCTGTTGCAGATTGACGCCTCTTCGCCATGACCCTCGAAACAACAGGATGCGGTTACTTGAGCTAACCCTAGGCACGGAGTTTGGGCGGGGGAATGGCGATTGCAAGAGCTATAGGCAAAATGCAAGAAAACCAAATGACGGCGGCACCAAGAGTTTTTAACCACACTAGGGTTTTTCCTTAATGGGCCGGAAAAAGCTGGGCCGCTTCAAGCTAAAAGGCCTTTTTGGTCGGTCTTTCTCTCCCATTTAAATTTACAAAACATTTCCCATTACGAGACGCCTGACTTACCGAGATAACTGGCGACCCAGTGAGCAAAGCTCGAAGGTCATTTAAATCTGTTTCTTTTGCTATAGTCTTAAAACGGCCTCGCTAAAAAGACTGGGTTCACAAAACATTTCCAATTTGTAACAAAGTTGCGAGTATAGCATCAACAATTCAACCCACACAATCCAACTGAATTTGGCCCAGGATTTTTTCGCCAATGATACGGTTATTACGGCACACAAATAGCAAAGCTATTTTCATGGGTTTAGACTCAAAACCATGGTCTCACGGCCCGGGGACCGAGTTAAATAGCAAAGCTACCTTAACTTAATCATGACAAAGTCATGGCATGGTTCAAACCGGCCCAAATGAAATTTGGCTGCTGGTCTCACTCAAAAGTGGTGGAAACACATAAAGCACGATATAATGATCGGTTGTCTTTTTTTTAGACCCTAACATAACGTGTTCCACCTCATCTCGGGCTCGGGGACTACGTGGGCCCACGTCACACGAGAGGTGACATGGGCTAGATCCTTCTTTTAGAGCTTCTTTTGCAACATATACTATCTTACAACCTCGGGGACTACGTGGGCCCACGTCATTTGCATGACTCGGCTCGATCCTTTCTCTTTACAAAGAGTTTAGTTTCAAAACTAAGCTAAGGCAACGACCAATGCGACGAGATACCATGTGATGGCGGGCATCACACACTAACGTGGGCCCACGTCTCAGACATTTGGGACCCTTTCAAAATTCTTTTTTCTTTTCGGGAGCATCATAAATCTTTCGGTCAAAACCGAAAGCGTCAACCAAGTGTAAGCAAAGTGTGGTCGGAAGCATTAGGCGGTCCTCAGCCACTTTCCGGACCACATGTCGAGCGTGTGTCCGACCACCCTTTCTCACTCAACCAAGCAAGACGGTGTTTTTCCCTCAAGATCCATGATGCTCGGGGACTAGGCGTGGAGGTATAAACTCCATATACCCTCACGGCCTAGTTTGGGCCGACACGCTATCGCCGAGGCCGGCCCATCAAGCTTCAAGACCGATCGGCTCGGTGGTGGACAGCCTAAAACGAGGCAAGAATATCGAAGACCGACAAGGAGGACAAGACCTAGGCTGAGATAGGAAAGTTTAGACTTGTAAAGTATATAAACTTAGTACCGAGATAGGCTAGTTCCGCTTGTAACCTTGCTCCGCGATATATAAGGAGAGCAAGGACCCCCATGCCGGAGACGGAGAAACGGCATAACGCACGAGACTCATACATCCACATCATAATCGAAATGCAGAGAGCGGGACTAGGGTTTTATGCATCTTTGCGGCACTGAACACAGGTAAACCTCGTGTGATTGCTCCTGTTTACGTCTTGCTTGCAATCTCGTCGCCTTAGCCAATCCATTACCGGTCGGGGCATACCCCTGGTCGGACTATCGCCGATATTTCGTCGACGGGGAACCTATCAGATTAAACCGATCTCTAGTCCACCGGATGACTAGCTCTAGAGTAACCCAAAGACATCTCGCCGCACGGTACCGGTCTGTCAAGGCTTATTCTACATCTAACATGAATGAACCCGCAACACGTGACAATCTAGATCGATCTAATTCGGCTATATGAAATTGATCTACTTGATATCGAATAAACATGAGATTACGACCAAAAATCCGAAAAGAGCATCAATCTAGATTGGGCAAAAGAGTGTTGCAAATAAATAAACATTAAATAAAACATGCAACACGTGATAACTTAATGAATCTATTAGATCTTGCCAAATCTAAGAGAGCCGATAACTATCTTTACTCATGTCTTAATCGCCGCACGATACAAGGCACAAGCAAAAACTTCCCATCATTAAGCTTAAATCCGCCGCACGATACTAAGCAAAACGGATGAGACTACTTGCATCATAATCTAAATCCGCCGCACGATACTAGACATGATAGCAAGGTTGCGGGACTTACTGGAGGTCGCGGATCGATTGGCCCTCTCGAAGAACTCGACGACACGACTAAAGGACTCGAAGGGTGGCGCGTAGCCGGTTGTATTGAATTGGTTGTGAACCCTTATTACAATGGTCGAGGGTTTATATTTATACCCTGGACAAAACATGAGTCCTAAGTGTTTACGAACTATCTAAACAAAATTGGAAAGACACAAATATGCCAACTCTAACCATAATCGGAGTCCTTGACTATTACGACCCCTTCCCTATCAGTCGGCTCCTTCTTTCGCCTCCGAACGAAGCCGTCATAGCCGACCGATCATTTGCCGAACACATGAAAATTAGCCGACCGCATATGCATTTGCCGAATTGCTCTCTCGCTCCTGCGGGCCCACTGTCATATTTCGACCAAAATCTGGGTGTTAACACATGCCCCTCAATTTCGAGATAAAAGGGTTTTATTTGAAATTGACTATCAGCCTCCTCGCCTAGGTCGGCCACCACCGACGCCGCGGCCGCCATTTGAGATCTGTGCTTGCTACTCTGTCTTCAATGGCGACGGAGACTTCAACCGGCTCCATCATGGCAACGGGAACTCAAGAGGAGCTTCTAGAGGTAACCCTACTCGTATCACCCATTCGGCAATTCTCCGAATTAGTTCTCGGATGTGTTCTTGATTTATTCGCTCTCACCTCTTCTAAAGGAAATGAAGAACGAGATTTTGATTTCCAATCTTGCTCATCCTGGGTCATTTTTCCTTGGTCCGATGGGAGACCCCAATCCGAGGGATTTTATTGAAAAGGAAACTTTGAGGATCCCATTCAAATCCGGGGTGCCCCCCCCAAACGGGTGGCGAACACCTTCAAAACATGGCATCTTCCCTCAATTGCGGTGGCGTGATTGGTACCGTAGGATGCAAGCCAAGAACAGTGATCTTTGGGAGGCACAGGACATCCAACTTCGCTTGGAATCATTAGCCGAAATGCCGAAACGATTCCTTGCTTGATTCCGCTTCTCACTTTTGGTCTCGATCTTGTCAATGCATTCATCTTCGGTCATGGCCCAATGTCAATCACACCGGAGATGTCTTCATGATGACCGGATTGAATATCACCAAACCGGCATACCCGACTAAGTACAAGGGCACTAGTACCCGTAACTGCTAAATCGCGGGAGGTGGATGGGTCAAGCATATTCAATCTTATGCATCAGCGCGGCTGTATCGACAAGGAATACAGGGCCTTCATGAATATGTGGTTATGCGATTCATCTTCACAAAGCAAGTCTAATGAGCCCACTCTGAACCATATAGTGATGGTGAAGACTTAGCTGCAGGTCAACCGATCCCCTTGGGCAAATACCTCCTAGGTCTTGTTTACCATATGATGCATCGGATCTTTATTGGATGAGGAACCAAGGTGAAATTTCTTGTGTGAATGGCCCTTGGTGGTGGTCCAGGATGTGGTTGCAAGTTGTACATGCATCGATTGTATCAATCGACCTCCATGACTGGGATTTCCATCCGTCAACTATCTTTGAAGGTGAGAGTCCACGACAAAAGGCACTGGACATATGGTGAAGCTGCATCTTCCGTTGTTATCGATATAGATATTGGCCATCTCTTCAAAGGCTGTTTTATAAGGGTTTTGGCCAAATAATCTGGTTCCCCTACGGAGGAAATGAAAAACGACTCCGCCTTGCAAATTCAGTTATCAATTGGGCTGCACAAATGATGAATCCAAGGAGATTTTCAAGCTGTTTCATCGGGCCTTGTGCTTTGCCGCGAGAATTCCATCATGGCGGTGGTAATCCCAACTTATGAATTTTATAATCCCAACATGGTTGCCAGGCAACTAGGATTTGGTCAATTACCTCCAAGGTTGTATTTTTCAAGCATCATAAAACCTAGGGAGGTTACATCAAACATCCGAGACCAACAAAGTTTTCAACTTGGGATGTAAATTTCCATTATATGGACTGATCCTTTGGTAACAACCGAGGTTGCCCATCCTTTATTCAAATCCGGTGGCAAGAATGGTGTTCTCACATTTTCAGCACTCAAGCCCACCTTCTATGCCAAGTCCTCATGCCTCAATTTACTTCGATGATGAGGTATCTCTCTTTCTCGAACTTCTCATTCTTGAGCTTTTACCCTTATTCTAATCACTTCTTTGAACAGGACAATGCTCCTCCAAGCCCCAGGAAGTTCAATACTGGCAACCTTTGGTCCGATTGCTGCCTTAGGACATGATGCTCCAACTTTAGCAGTCTTCAACAAGACCCTACTTGCCGATGAAGTAGTGCTTTTGAAGGACTTTGAAAAGGAAGACTCCTTCTTCTCCCAAAGACACTCTTTTGTTCCCAAGAAGATGAGATCAAAGAAAGCTAAACCCACTTCTCAGGTATGAATGTTTTGAGTCTTTTTGTCTTCATTTGTTAAGATGCCCATATTTATCATTCCCTTTACGGTACAAGCCAATCTTGAGAATTTTGAAAAAAGTGACTTTGGAGGATTCCCCCGACGTATCCACCGGTCACGTAGATGTTGATGAGCTTTGTTGGCAACCACAGTATATACATGCATTTTACGCCTCTCTCTCTTCTAAATAATGTAACGGTATTCATCATGTGTTTCATGGTTTAGATGAGCAAGGAAAAGCAACGAAGCACTCATTCCTCATCGAGCGTGATTCTTCAACTCCGCTATACGAGTTGCCTCAACAAGCCATGCTAATTCCGAAGCATCCACTATGTTAATTACCCGGGATATTGATTCCACTATGGATGCAATTGATCAAGTTTTTGCTGAAGAGGTATCACTCTTACTCCATTCGGCTATTTTCGTCTTAGACCGAACCACTTGACTAGACTACCTTTTCGTTTCATCACGGAATCGCTCCACCCACAAGCCGATTTTCCCTTATTCTTTGAAGAATTTCTTGGGGATGATGAAGTTTCTTCTAATCGGCGGTTATCATCGAGAGAATCAAGCCAAGCTGAAGGATATAATTTTATTTCTGAAAAAGGATGTTGTTGCTTTGACCCAAGATTCAGACAAGATAAGGAAATAGCGAGCTCATCGATCAAGAGCTTCCTTCCAATCTTAAAGCTGCTATAGATGCCTTATCCCACCTTGATGATCACTTTGCTACTATCAAGAGGGCACATAAGAATATATCCACCAAGGGGCGACTTGGAGAGAGGTAAAGTGGCTAAAGAACAGCGGGTTAAGGAGCTTTACTCGACATCAAGTCAACCGAGCACCTCTTGAGCACTTTGGAACCAAAGAGCGCAAGTCATGAGAGATGAAAGAACCAAGCTTGAAGCTCGGCTAGCTCAATTAAATGCCAATATTCAGTCTCATGAAGCCAAGCTTGCCAATCTACCACCTCTTGACTTGGCTAAGTCCAAAATTCAGTCAGTCATCAAGGAGACGCGGCAGATCAAGAGCAAATTATCAAAGATCCAAGACTCGAAGAAGAGGATCAAAAGCTCTTGATGAAGTTAACCGAATCAAAGGTGATGCTCTTGATGTCATTAACTCTTTTAAGAACGCATAGATATTTGGCTTGTATTTTGAAGATATAAATATTTAAATCTCGGCCCTATTATACCGAGAACAATCCCCTTTTCATGGGAAATTTTCGTTTTTCTCTTTCTTCTCGCATACGTTATCATTCGGTCAGTCCCGAGTATGACTATACTCACACTGTGCAAATCGTAGAACACAACCTTTGTAGGCTCAAGTACACACTTTTAGCCGGATGATTCCCATTTCAGCTATTTTAGCCCGACCGCGTCTGTAAGCTCAATCGGCCCCCTTTGATAATGGGCTTGGCCTAACTCAATACCGGCCACGAAGTGTGAAAACCCTAATCTGTCGATTGGTTTTCCCGTGAGTTCGCCACGGCTCCCATCATTCATAAATATAGCCACTCGGCTCCCATCATCACCACGCCAATCGGTTGCCATTTCCAATCTCTTCCACTTCCTCTCGCTTTCAAGCCCCAAAAACCCCATCACCACCAATGGCGAGCGGCGGCGATCGCATGGCAGCGTCTGCGCCAGGGCGAAGCGGGAAAGCGGAAGAACCGGCGCCGGCGGTGAGATTTTCAACCTTTTGAGTTGTCTTTGCTTGATAGTTTTTACCCGATACAGTCTCGCCCCCTTGCGGTTA
>JAENPR010002801.1:0-39523 GCA_018135685.1 Themeda triandra
AAATGTGGCGGTTTTGCGTCGTGGAGCCATGGTTAAGGGCCCTTCGGGCTCTCGGGTGATGGAAAACTCTATGGTGGAGAGGTGAGAGGCATCAAAATGGCTTAACCATGGCGTACGGGTGTGCTTGAACCGGTGCCGAGAGCCGTAGGATGCACGGGATCCGGCCGTGCGCCGGCACGGTCGTGTGTGCAATTATGGATGTTCGAGTCGTGGATCTATAGTTAAGGGCCGTTCGGGCTCTCGGGTGATGACAAACATTGTGGTGGTGGGGCGAGAGGTGTCAAAACGCCTTAACCATGGCATACGGTCGTGCTTGACCTAGTGTCGAGAGCTGTAGGATACGTAGGAACCGCGCGTGCGGTAGCATAGTCGTGTGTGCAACTATGGCGGTTCTATAGCGGTGGAGCCATGGTTATGGGCCATTCGGGTTCTTGGGCGGCAACAAATCTTTGTGGTCAAGAGGCCAGCGGTGTCAAAATGCCTTAACCATAGTGCATGGGCGTGCTTGACTTGGTGCGAGGAGCCGTAGGATGCGCAGGAACCGGCCGTGCGGCAAAGCAAAGTCGTGTGTGCAAATATGGCGGTTCGGAGCCGTGGAGCCGAGGTTAAGTGCCGTTCGTGCTCTCGAGTGATGGCAAACGCTATGGTAGAGAGGCCGGAGGTGTCAAAATGCCTTAACCAAGGCGTACGGGCATGTTTGACTCGAGCCGGGAGCCATAAAATGCGTTGGAACCGGCCGTGCGGCAAGCATGGTCGAGTGTGCAAATATGGCAGTTTTGGAGCCGTGGAGGCATGGTTAAGGGCCCTTCGGGCTCTCGGGTGATGGAAAACTCTATGGTGGAGAGGTGAGAGGCATCAAAATGGCTTAACCATGGCGTACGGGCGTGCTTGACCCGGTGCCGAGAGCCATAGGATGCACGGGGATCCGGCCGTGCGCGGCACAGTCGTGTGTGCAATTATGGATGTTACGGAGCCGTGGAGCTATAGTTAAGGGCCGTTCAGGCTCTCGGGTGATGACAAACACTGTGGTGGTGAGGCCAGAGGCATCAAAACGCCTTAACCATGGCATACGGTCATGCTTGACCTAGTGTCAAGAGCTGTAGGACACGCACGAACCGGCTGTGCGGTAGCATATTCGTTTGTGCAAATATGGCAGTTCTAGAGCTGTGGAGCCATGGTTAAGGGCCATTCGGGTTCTCGGCGGCAACAAACGCTGTGGTGGTGGAGAGGCCAAAGATGTCAAAATGCCTTAACCATGGCGTACGGGCATGCTTGACTCGGTGCGTGGAGCCATAGGATGCGTTGAACCGGCCGTGCGGCGGCATGGTCGTGTGTGCAAATATGGCAGTTCTAGAGCCGTGGAGCCAAGGTTAAGGGCCGTTCAGGCTCTCGAGCGATGGTAAACGCTATGGTAGAGAGGCCAGAGGTGTCAAAATGACTTAACCATGGCGTACGGGCATGCTTGACTCGGTGCGAGAGCCATAGGATGCGTTGGAACCGGCCGCGGCGGCATGGTCGTGTGTGCAAATATGGCGGTTTGCGGCCGTGGAGCTTGGTTAAGGGCCCTTCGGGCTCTCGGGTGATGAAAAACTCTATGGTGGAGAGGTGAGAGGCATCAAAATGGCTTAACCATGGCGTACGGGCGTGCTTGACCCGGTGCCGAGAGCCGTAGGATGCACGGGGATCCGGGCGTGCGGCGGCACAGTCGTGTGTGCAATTATGGATGTTCTGGAGTCGTGGAGCTATAGTTAAGGGCCGTTCGGGCTCTCGGGTGATGACAAATATTGTGGTGGTGAGGCCAGAGGCGTCAAAATGCCTTAACCATGGCATACGGTCGTGCTTGACCTAGTGTCGAGAGCTATAGGACATGCAAGAACTGGCTGTGCGGTAACATAGTCGTGTGTGCAAATATGGCAGTTCTAGAGCTGTGGAGCCATGGTTAAGGGCCATTCGGGTTCTCGGGCGGTAATAAACGCTGTGGTGGAGAGGCCAAAGGTGTTAAAATGCCTTAACTTGACTTGGTCCGAGGAGCCGTGGAGGCATGGTGGTGATGGAAAACTCTATGGTGGGAGGTGAGAGGCATCAAAATGGCTTAACTGGCGTACGGGCGTGCTTGCGCCGAGAGCCATAGGATGCACGGGGATCCGACCATGCGGAGGCACAGTCGTGTGTGCAATTATGGGCATGGTCGTGGAGGGCGTAGTTAAGGGCCGTTCAGGCTCTCGGGTGATGACAAACATTGTGGTGGTGAGGCCAGAGGCATCAAAACGCCTTAACCATGGCGTACGGGCATGCTTGACTCAGTGCCGAGAGCCATAGGATGCGTTGGAACCGACCGTGCGGCAGCATGGTCGTGTGTGCAAATATGGCAGTTTTGCAGCCGTGGAGCTGTGGTTAAGGGCCCTTCAGGCTCTCGGGTGATGAAAAACTCTATGGTGGAGAGGTGAGAGGCATCAAAATGGCTTAACCATGGCGTACGGGCGTGCTTGACCCGGTGCCGAGAGCCATAGGATGTGGGATCCGAGCGTGCGCGGCATCGTGTGTGCAATTATGGATGTTCAGAGTCGTGGAGCTATAGTTAAGGGCCGTTCGGGCTCTCGGGTGATGACAAATATTGTGGTGGTGAGGCCAGAGGCGTCAAAATGCCTTAACCATGGCATACGGTCGTGCTTGACCTAGTGTCGAGAGCTATAGGACATGCAAGAACCGGCTGTGCGGTAACATAGTCGTGTGTGCAAATATGGCGGTTCTAGAGTTTGTGGAGCCATGGTTAAGGGCCATTCGGGTTTCGGGTTCTCGAGGCAAAGGTGTTAAAATGCCTTAACCATGGTGCATGGGCGTGCTTGACTTGGTCCGAGGAGCCGTGGAGGTGGAGGGCCCTTCTGTGCTCTCGGGTGATGGAAAACTCTATGGTGGAGAAAGGCATCAAAATGGCTTAACCAACGGCGTGCTTGCCTTAACCATAGGATGGATCCGCATGGGCGTGTGTGCTTGACTTGGCTCTCGGGTGATGACAAACATTGTGGTGGTGAGGCCGGAGGCATCAAAACGCCTTAACCATGGCATACGGTCATGCTTGACCTAGTGTCAAGAGCTGTAGGACACGCACGAACCGGGCGTGCGGTCATAGTCGTGTGTGCAAATATGGTTCTAGAGCCTGGAGCCATGGTAAAGGGCCATTCGGGTTCTCCGGTAATAAAGTGGTGGAGAGGCCAAAGGTGTTAAAATGCCTTAACCATGGTGCATGGGCGTGCTTGACTTGGTCCGAGGAGCATAGGAACCGGCCGTGCGGACAAAGTCGTGTGTGCAAATATGGTTCTAGAGTCGTGGAGCCAAGGTTAAGGGCCGTTCGGGCTCTCGAGCGATGACAAATGCTATGGTAGAGAAAATGCTATAACCATGGCGTACGGGCTTGCTTGACTCGGTCGGGAGCCATAGGATGCGTTGGAACCGACCATGCGGCGGCATGGTCGTGTGTGCAAATGTGGCGGTTTTACCGCCGTGGAGCCATGGTTAAGGGCCCTTCGGGCTCTCGGGTGATGGAAAACTCTATGGTGGAGAGGTGAGAGGCATCGAAATGGCTTAACCATGGCGTACGGGTGTGCTTGAACCGGTGTCGAGAGCCGTAGGATGCACGGGATCCGGCCGTGCGCGGCACGGTCGTGTGTGCAATTATGGATGTTACGGAGTCGTGGAGCTATAGTTAAGGGCCGTTCGGGCTCTTGGGTGATGACAAACATTGTGGTGGTGGGGCCGAGGTGTCAAAACGCCTTAACCATGGCATACGGTCGTGCTTGACCTAGTGTCGAGAGCTATAGGACACGTAGGAACCGGCTGTGCGGTAGCATAGTCGTGTGTGCAAATATGGCAGTTCTAGAGCGGTGGAGCCATGGTTAAGGGCCATTCGGGTTCTTGGGCGGCAACAAATGCTGTGGTTGAGAGGCCAGCGGTGTCAAAATGCCTTAACCATAGTGCATGGGCGTGCTTGACTTGGTGCGAGGAGCCGTAGGATGCGCAGGAACCGGCCGTGCGGCAGCAAAGTCGTGTGTGCAAATATGGCAGTTCTGGAGCCGTGGAGCCGAGGTTAAGTGCCGTTCAGGCTCTCGAGTGATGGCAAACGCTATGGTAGAGAGGCCAGAGGTGTCAAAATGCCTTAACCATGGCGTACGGGCATGTTTGACTCGAGCTAGGGAGCCATAAAATGCGTTGGAACCGACCGTGCGGCAGCATGGTCGAGTGTGCAAATATGGCAGTTTTGGAGCCGTGGAGGCATGGTTAAGGGCCCTTCAGGCTCTCAGGTGATGGAAAACTCTATGGTGGAGAGGTGAGAGGCATCAAAATGGCTTAACCATGGCGTACAGGCGTGCTTGACCCGGTGCCGAGAGCCATAGGATGCACAAGATCCGACCGTGCGGCAGCACAGTCATGTGTGCAATTATGGATGTTCTGGAGTCGTGGAGCTGTAGTTAAGGCCCGTTCAGGCTCTCGGGTGATGACAAACATTGTGGTGGTGAGGCCAGAGGCATCAAAATGCCTTAACCATGGCATACGGTCATGCTTGACCTAGTGTCAAGAGCTGTAGGACACGCACGAACCGGCTGTGCCGTAGCATATTCGTGTGTGCAAATATGGCAGTTCTAGAGCTGTGGAGCCATGGTTAAGGGCCATTCGGGTTCTCGGGCGGCAACAAACGCTGTGGTGGAGAGGCCAGAGGTGTCAAAATGCCTTAACCATGGCGTACGGGCATGCTTGACTCGGTGCGGGAGCCATAGGATGCGTTGGAACCGGCCGTGCGGCGGCATGGTCGTGTGTGCAAATATGGCGGTTCTAGAGCCGTGGAGCCAAGGTTAAGGGCCGTTCGGGCTCTCGAGCGATGGCAAACGCTATGGTAGAGAGGCCGGAGGTGTCAAAATGCCTTAACCATGGCGTACGGGCATGCTTGACTCGGTGCCGAGAGCCATAGGATGCGTTGGAACCGACCGTGCGGCAGCATGGTCGTGTGTGCAAATATGGCGGTTTTGCGGCCGTGGAGCCTGTGGTTAAGGGCCCTTCGGGCTCTCGGGTGATGAAAAACTCTATGGTGGAGAGGTGAGAGGCATCAAAATGGCTTAACCATGGCGTACGGGCGTGCTTGACCCGGTGCCGAGAGCCGTAGGATGCACGGGATCCGGCCGTGCGGCGGCACGGTCGTGTGTGCAATTATGGATGTTCGAGTCGTGGAGCTATAGTTAAGGGCCGTTCGGGCTCTCGGGTGATGACAAATATTGTGGTGGTGAGGCCGGAGGTGTCAAAATGCCTTAACCATGGCATACGGTCGTGCTTGACCTAGTGTCGAGAGCTATAGGACATGCAGGACCGGGCCGTGCGGTAACATAGTCGTGTGTGCAAATATGGCGGTTCTAGAGCGTGGAGCCATGGTTAAGGGCCATTCGGGTTCTCGGGCGGTAATAAACGCTGTGGTGGAGATGCCAAAGGTGTTAAAATGCCTTAACCATGGTGCATGGGTGTGCCTGACTTGGTGCGAGGAGCCGTAGGACGCATAGGAACCGACCGTGCGGCAGCAAAGTCGTGTGTGCAAATATGGCAGTTCTAGAGTCGTGGAGCCAAGGTTAAGGGCCGTTCGGGCTCGAGCGATGACAAATGCTATGGTAGAGAGGCCGGAGGTGTCAAAATGCCTTAACCATGGCGTACGGGCTTGCTTGACTCGGTCTTGGGAGCCATAGGACGCGTTGGAACCGACCATGCGGCGGCATGGTCGTGTGTGCAAATGTGGCGGTTTTACCGCCGTGGAGCCATGGTTAAGGGCCCTTCGGGCTCTCGGGTGATGGAAAACTCTATGGTGGAGAGGTGAGAGGCATCAAAATGGCTTAACCATGGCGTACGGGTGTGCTTGAACCGGTGTCGAGAGCCGTAGGATGCACAGGATCCGGCCGTGCGCCAGCACAGTCGTGTGTGCAATTATGGATGTTCTGGAGTCGTGGAGCTATAGTTAAGGGCCGTTCGGGCTCTCGGGTGATGACAAACATTGTGGTGGTGGGGCCAGAGGTGTCAAAACGCCTTAACCATGGCATACGGTCGTGTTTGACCTAGTGTCGAGAGCTGTAGGACACGTAGGAACCGGCTGTACGGTAGCATAGTCGTGTGTGCAAATATGGCAGTTCTAGAGCAGTGGAGCCATGGTTAAGGGCCATTCGGGTTCTTGGGCGGCAACAAATGTTGTGGTCGAGAGGCCAGCGGTGTCAAAACGCCTTAACCATAGTGCATGGGCGTGCTTGACTTGGTGTGAGGAGCCGTAGGATGTGCAGGAACCGGCCGTGCGGCAGCAAAGTCGTGTGTGCAAATATGGCAGTTCTGGAGCCGTGGAGCCGAGGTTAAGTGCCATTTAGGCTCTCGAGTGACGGCGAACGCTCTGGTAGAGAGGCGGAGGTGTCAAAATGCCTTAACCATGGCGTACGGGCATGCTTGACTCGAGCCGGGAGCCATAAAATGCGTTGGAACCGGCCGTGCGGCGGCATGGTCGAGTGTGCAAATATGGCGGTTTTGGAGCCGTGGAGGCATGGTTAAGGGCCCTTCGGGCTCTCGGGTGATGGAAAACTCTATGGTGGAGAGGTGAGAGGCATCAAAATAGCTTAACCATGGCGTACGGGCGTGCTTGACCCGGTGCCGTGAGCCATAGGATGCACGGGATCCGGCCGTGCGGCGGCACGGTCGTGTGTGCAATTATGGATGTTCGGAGTCGTGGAGCTGTAGTTAAGGGCCGTTCGGGCTCTCGGGTGATGACAAACATTGTGGTGGTGAGGCCGGAGGCATCAAAACGCCTTAACCATGGCATACGGTCATGCTTGACCTAGTGTCAAGAGCTGTAGGACACGCACGAACCGCCATGCGGTAGCATATTCGTGTGTGCAAATATGGCGGTTCTATTTGTGGAGCCATGGTTAAGGGCCATTCGGGTTCTCAGGCGGCAACAAACGCTGTGGTGGAGAGGCTAGAGGTGTCAAAATGCCTTAACCATGGCGTACGGGCATGCTTGACTCGGTGCCGGGAGCCATAGGATGCGTTGGAACCGGCCGTGCGGCGGCATGGTCGTGTGTGCAAATATGGCAGTTCTAGAGCTGTAGAGCCAAGGTTAAGGGCCGTTCAGGCTCTCGGGCGATGGCAAATGCTATGGTAGAGAGGCCAGAGGTGTCAAAATGCCTTAACCATGGCGTACGGGCATGCTTGACTCTGTGCCGAGAGCCATAGGATGCGTTGGAACCGGCCGTGCGGCGGCATGGTCGTGTGTGCAAATATGGCGGTTTTGCGGCCGTGGAGCTGTGGTTAAGGGCCCTTCGGGCTCTCGGGTGATGAAAAACTCTATGGTGGAGAGGTGAGAGGCATCAAAATGGCTTAACCATGGCGTACGGGCGTGCTTGACCCGGTGCCGAGAGCCGTAGGATGCACAGGATCCGGCTGTGCGCGGCACGGTCGTGTGTGCAATTATGGATGTTCTGGAGTCATGGAGCTATAGTTAAGGGCCGTTCGGGCTCTCGGGTGATGACAAATATTGTGGTGGTGAGGCCAGAGGCGTCAAAATGCCTTAACCATGGCATACGATCGTGCTTGACCTAGTGTCGAGAGCTATAGGACATGCATGAACCGGGTTTGTGCGGTAGCATAGTCGTGTGTGCAAATATGGCGGTTCTAGAGTTTGTGGAGCCATGGTTAAGGGCCATTCGGGTTCTCGGGCGGTAATAAACGCTGTGGTGGAGAGGCCAAAGGTGTTAAAATGCCTTAACCATGGTGCATGGGCGTGCTTGACTTGGTGCGAGGAGCCGTAGGACGCATAGGAACCAACCGTGCGGCAGCAAAGTCGTGTGTGCAAATATGGCAGTTCTGGAGTCGTGGAGCCGAGGTTAAAGGCCGTTCAGGCTCTCGAGCGACGACAAATGCTATGGTAGAGAGGCCAGAGGTGTCAAAATGCCTTAACCATGGCGTACGGGCTTGCTTGACTCGGTCTTAGGGAGCCATAGGACGCGTTGGAACCGACCATGCGGCGGCATGGTCGTGTGTGCAAATGTGGCGGTTTACCGCCGTGGAGCCATGGTTAAGGGCCCTTCGGGCTCTCGGGTGATGGAAAACTCTATGGTGGAGAGGTGAGAGGCATCAAAATGGCTTAACCATGGCGTACGGGTGTGCTTGAACCGGTGTCGAGAGCCGTAGGATGCACGGGATCCGGCCGTGCGCCGGCACGGTCGTGTGTGCAATTATGGATGTTCGGAGTCGTGGAGCTATAGTTAAGGGCCGTTCGGGCTCTCGGGTGATGACAAACATTGTGGTGGTGGGGCCAGAGGTGTCAAAACGCCTTAACCATGGCATACGGTCGTGCTTGACCTAGTGTCAAGAGCTGTAGGACACGTAGGAACCGGCTGTGCGGTAGCATAGTCGTGTGTGCAAATATGGCAGTTCTAGAGCGGTGGAGCCATGGTTAAGGGCCATTCGGGTTCTTGGGTGGCAACAAATGCTGTGGTCGAGAGGCCAGCGGTGTCAAAACGCCTTAACCATAGTGCATGGGCGTGCTTGACTTGGTGCGAGGAGCCATAGGATGCGCAGGAACCGGCCGTGCGGCAGCAAAGTCGTGTGTGCAAATATGGCAGTTCTGGAGCCGTGGAGCCGAGGTTAAGTACCGTTTAGGCTCTTGAGTGACGGCAAACGCTATGGTAGAGAGGCCAGAGGTGTCAAAATGCCTTAACCATGGCGTACGAGGCATGCTTGACTCGGAGTAGGGAGCCATAAAATGCGTTGGAACCGGACCGTGCGGCGGCATGGTCGAGTGTGCAAATATGGCAGTTTTGGAGCCGTGGAGGCATGGTTAAGGGCCCTTCGGGCTCTTAGGTGATGGAAAACTCTATGGTGGAGAGGTGAGAGGCATCAAAATGGCTTAACCATGACGTACGGGCGTGCTTGACCCGTGCCGAGAGCCATAGGATGCACGGGATCCGACCGTGCGGCGGCACGGTCGTGTGTGCAATTATGGATGTTCGAGTCGTGGAGCTGTAGTTAAGGGCCGTTCGGGCTCTCGGGTGATGACAAACATTGTGGTGGTGAGGCCAGAGGCATCAAAACGCCTTAACCATGGCATACGGTCATGCTTGACCTAGTGTCAAGAGGTGTAGGACACGCACGAACCGGCTGTGCGGTAGCATATTCGTGTGTGCAAATATGGCGGTTCTAGAGCTGTAGAGCCATGGTTAAGGGCCATTCGGGTTCTCGAGGCAGCAACAAATGCTGTGGTGGAGAGGCTAGAGGTGTCAAAATGCCTTAACCATGGCGTACGGGCATGCTTGACTCAGTGCCGGGAGCCATAGGATGCGTTGGAACCGACCGTGCGGCAGCATGGTTGTGTGTGCAAATATGGCAGTTTTGGAGCCGTGGAGCCAAGGTTAAGGGCCGTTCAGGCTCTCGAGCGATGGCAAATGCTATGGTAGAGAGGCCAGAGGTGTCAAAATGCCTTAACCATGGCGTACGGGCATGCTTGACTCAGTGCCGAGAGCCATAGGATGCGTTGGAACCGACGGTGCGGCAGCATGGTCGTGTGTGCAAATATGGCAGTTTTGCAGCCGTGGAGCTGTGGTTAAGGGCCCTTCAGGCTCTCAGGTGATGAAAAACTCTATGGTGGAGAGGTGAGAGGCATCAAAATGGCTTAACCATGGCGTACGGGTGTGTTTGACCCGGTGCCGAGAGCCGTAGGATGCACAGGATCCGGCGTGCGGCAAAGCACGGTCGTGTGTGCAATTATGGATGTTCGGAGTCGTGGAGCTATAGTTAAGGGCCGTTCAGGCTCTCGGGTGATGACAAATATTGTGGTGGTGAGGCCAGAGGCGTCAAAACACCTTAACCATGGCATACGGTCGTGCTTGACCTAGTGTCGAGAGCTATAGGACATGCAGGAACTAGCTGTGCGGTAGCATAGTCGTGTGTGTAAATATGGCGGTTCTAGAGTTTGTGGAGCCATGGTTAAGGGCCATTCGGGTTCTCGGTGGTAATAAACGCTGTGGTGGAGAGGCCAAAGGTGTTAAAATGCCTTAACCATGGTGCATGGGCGTGCTTGACTTGGTGCGAGGAGCCGTAGGACGCATAGGAACCGGCCGTGCGGTAGCAAAGTCGTGTGTGCAAATATGGCAGTTCTGGAGCCGTGGAGCCGAGGTTAAGGGCCGTTCAGCCTCTTGAGCGACGACAAACGCTATGGTAGAGAGGCCAGAGGTGTCAAAATGCCTTAACCATGGCATACGGGCTTGCTTGACTCAGTGCCGGGAGCCATAGGACGCGTTTGAACCGACCATGCGGCAGCATGGTCGTGTGTGCAAATGTGGCGGTTTTGCGCCGTGGAGCCATGGTTAAGGGCCCTTCGGGCTCTCGGGTGATGGAAAACTCTATGGTGGAGAGGTGAGAGGCATCAAAATGGCTTAACCATGGCGTACGGGTGTGCTTGAACCGGTGCCGAGAGCCGTAGGATGCACGGGATCCGGCCGTGCGCCGGCACGAGTCGTGTGTGCAATTATGGATGTTCGGAGTCATGGAGCTATAGTTAAGGGCCGTTCGGGCTCTCGGGTGATGACAAACATTGTGGTGGTGGGGCCGGAGGTGTCAAAACACCTTAACCATGGCATACGGTCGTGCTTGACCTAGTGTCGAGAGCTGTAGGACACGTAGGAACCGGTTGTGCGGTAGCATAGTCGTGTGTGCAAATATGGCAGTTCTAGAGTGGTGGAGCCATGGTTAAGGGCCATTCGGGTTCTTGGGCGGCAACAAATGCTGTTGTCGAGAGGCCAGCGGTGTCAAAATGCCTTAACCATAGTGCATGGGCGTGCTTGACTTGGTGCGAGGAGCCGTAGGATGCGCAGGAACCGGCCGTGCGGCGGCAAAGTCGTGTGTGCAAATATGGCGGTTACGGAGCCGTGAAGCCGAGGTTAAGTGCCGTTCGGGCTCTCGAGTGATGGCAAACGCTATGGTAGAGAGGCCGAGAGGTGTCAAAATGCCTTAACCATGGTGTACGAGGCATGCTTGACTCGTAGCCGGGAGCCATAAAATGCGTTGGAACCGACCGTGCGGCGGCATGGTCGAGTGTGCAAATATGGCAGTTTTGGAGCCGTGGAGGCATGGTTAAGGGCCCTTCGGGCTCTCGGGTGATGGAAAACTCTATGGTGGAGAGGTGAGAGGCATCAAAATGGCTAAACCATGGCTTACGGGCGTGCTTGACCCGGTGCCGAGAGCCATAGGATGCACGGGGATCCGGCCGTGCGGTAGCACGGTCGTGTGTGCAATTATGGATGTTCGGAGTCATAGAGCTGTAGTTAAGGGCCGTTCGGGCTCTCGGGTGATGACAAACATTGTGGTGGTGAGGCCGGAGGCATCAAAACGCCTTAACCATGGCATACGGTCATGCTTGACCTAGTGTCAAGAGCTGTAGGACACGCACGAACTGGCTGTGCGGTAGCATAGTCGTGTGTGCAAATATGGCAGTTCTAGAGCTGTGGAGCCATGGTTAAGGGCCATTCGGGTTCTCGGGCGGCAACAAACATTGTGGTGGAGAGGCTAGAGGTGTCAAAATGCCTTAACCATGGCGTACGGGCATGCTTGACTCAGTGCCAGGAGCCATAGGATGCGTTGGAACCGACCGTGCGGCAGCATGGTCGTGTGTGCAAATATGGCAGTTCGGAGCCGTGGAGCCAAGGTTAAGGGCCGTTTAGGCTCTCGAGCGATGGCAAACGCTATGGTAGAGAGGCCGAGAGGTGTCAAAATGCCTTAACCATGGCGTGACGGCCGAGAGCCATAGGATGCGTTGGAACCGACCGTGCGGCAGCATGGTCGTGTGTGCAAATATGGCGTTTTTGCGGCCGTGGAGGCGTGGTTAAGGGCCCTTCGGGCTCTCGGGTGATGAAAAACTCTATGGTGGAGAGGTGAGAGGCATCAAAATGGCTTAACCATGGCGTACGGGCGTGCTTGACCCGGTGCCGAGAGCCGTAGGATGCCCGGGATCCATTTTGTGCGGCGGCACAGTCATGTGTGCAATTATGGATGTTTCGGAGTCGTGGAGCTATAGTTAAGGGCCGTTCGGGCTCTCGGGTGATGACAAATATTGTGGTGGTGAGGCCGAGGCGTCAAAATGCCTTAACCATGGCATACGGTCGTGCTTGACCTAGTGTCGAGAGCTATAGGACATGCGGAACCGGGCGTGCGGTAGCATAGTCGTGTGTGCAAATATGGCGGTTCTAGAGTTTGTGGAGCCATGGTTAAGGGCTATTCGGGTTCTCGGGCGGTAATAAATGCTGTGGTGGAGAGGCCAAAGGTGTTAAAATGCCTTAACCATGGTGCATGGGTGTGCTTGACTTGGTGCGAGGAGCCGTAGGACGCATCGGAACCGACCGTGCGGCAGCAAAGTCGTGTCTGCAAATATGGCAGTTCAGGAGCCGTGGAGCCGAGGTTAAGGGCCGTTCAGGCTCTCGAGCGTTGACAAATGCTATGGTAGAGAGGCCGGAGGTGTCAAAATGCCTTAACCATGGCGTACGGCCGAGAGCGATAGGATGCCATTGGAACCGACCGTGGAACCGGCCATGCGGCGGCATGGTCGTGTGTGCAAATATGGCGTTTTGCGGCCGTGGAGCCATGGTTAAGGGCCCTTCGGGCTCTCGGGTGATGAAAACTCTATGGTGGAGAGGTGAGACGCATCAAAATGGCTTAACCATGGCGTACGGGTGTGCTTGAATCGGTGCCGAGAGCCGTAGGATGCACGGGATCCGGCCGTGCGCCGGCACGAGTCGTGTGTGCAATTATGGATGTTCTAGAGTCGTGGAGCTATAGTTAAGGGCCATTCGGGCTCTCGGGTGATGACAAACATTGTGGTGGTGGGGCCGGAGGTGTCAAAACGCCTTAACCATGGCATACGGTCGTGCTTGACCTAGTGTCGAGAGCTATAGGACACGTAGGAACCATTTGTGCGGTAGCATAGTCGTGTGTGCAAATATGGCAGTTCTAGAGCGGTGGAGCCATGGTTAAGGGCCATTCGGGTTCTTGGGCGGCAACAAATGCTGTGGTCGAGAGGCCCGCGGTGTCAAAATGCCTTAACCATAGTGCATGGGCGTGCTTGACTTGGTGCGAGGAGCCGTAGGATGCGCAGGAACCGGCCGTGCGGCAAAGCAAAGTCGTGTGTGCAAATATGGCGGTTACGGGAGCCGTGGAGCCGAGGTTAGCGCCGTTCGGGCTCTCGAGTGATGGCAAACGCTATGGTAGAGAGGCTAGAGGTGTCAAAATGCCTTAACCATGGCGTACGGGCATGCTTGACTCAGAGCCGGGAGCCATAAAATGCGTTGGAACCGACCGTGCGGCAGCATGGTTGAGTGTGCAAATATGGCAGTTTTGGAGCCGTGGAGGCATGGTTAAGGCCCCTTCAGGCTCTCAGGTGATGGAAAACTCTATGGTGGAGAGGTGAGAGGCATCAAAATGGCTTAACCATGGCGTACGGGCGTGCTTGACCCGGTGCCGAGAGCCATAGGATGCACGGGATCCGACCGTGCGGCGGCACAATCGTGTGTGCAATTATGGATGTTGGAGACGTGGAGCTGTAGTTAAGGGCCGTTCGGGCTCTCGGGTGATGACAAACATTGTGGTGGTGAGGCCGGAGGCATCAAAACGCCTTAACCATGGCATACGGTCATGCTTGACCTAGTGTCAAGAGCTGTAGGACACGCACGAACCGGCTGTGCGGTAGCATATTCGTGTGTGCAAATATGGCTGTTCTAGAGCTGTGGAGCCATGGTTAAGGGCCATTCGGGTTCTCGAGGGCGGCAACAAACGCTGTGGTGGAGAGGCTAGAGGTGTCAAAATGCCTTAACCATGGCGTACGGGCATGCTTGACTCGGTGCCAGGAGCCATAGGATGCGTTGAACGGCCGTGCGGCGGCATGGTCGTGTGTGCAAATATGGCGGTTCGGAGCCGTGGAGCCAAGGTTAAGGGCCGTTCGGGCTCTCGAGCGATGGCAAACGCTATGGTAGAGAGGCTAGAGGTGTCAAAATGCCTTAACCATGGCGTACGGGCATGCTTGACTCGGTGCGAGAGCCATAGGATGCGTTGGAACCGACCGTGTGGCGGCATGGTCGTGTGTGCAAATATGGCGGTTTTGCGGCCGTGGAGGCGTGGTTAAGGGCCCTTCGGGCTCTCGGGTGATGAAAAACTCTATGGTGGAGAGGTGAGAGGCATCAAAATGGCTTAACCATGGCGTACGGGCATGCTTGACCCGGTGCCGAGAGCCGTAGGATGCACGGGATCCGGGCGTGCGGCGGCACGGTCGTGTGTGCAATTATGGATGTTCTGGAGTCGTGGAGCTATAGTTAAGGGCCGTTCGGGCTCTCGGGTGATGACAAATATTGTGTGGTGAGGCCGAGGCGTCAAAATGCCTTAACCATGGCATACGGTCGTGCTTGACCTAGTGTCGAGAGCTATAGGACATGCGGGAACGGCTGTGCGGTAGCATAGTCGTGTGTGCAAATATGGCGGTTCTATTTTTGTGGAGCCATGGTTAAGGGCCATTCGGGTTCTCGGGCGGTAATAAACGCTGTGGTGGAGAGGCCAAAGGTGTTAAAACGCCTTAACCATGGTGCATGGGCGTGCTTAACTTGGTGCGAGGAGCCGTAGGACGCATAGGAACCGACCGTGCGGCAGCAAAGTCGTATGTGCAAATATGGCAGTTCTGGAGCCGTGGAGCCAAGGTTAAGGGCCGTTCAGGCTCTTGAGCGACGACAAACGCTATGGTAGAGAGGCCAGAGGTGTCAAAATGCCTTAACCATGGCGTACGGGCTTGCTTGACTCAGTGCCGGGAGCCATAGGACGCGTTGGAACCGACCATGCGGCAGCATGGTCGTGTGTGCAAATGTGGCAGTTTTACTACCGTGGAGCCATGGTTAAGGGCCCTTCAGGCTCTCGGGTGATGGAAAACTCTATGGTGGAGAGGTGAGAGGCATCAAAATGGCTTAACCATGGCGTACGGGTGTGCTTGAACCGGTGCCGAGAGCCGTAGGATGCACAGGATCCGGCCGTGCGCCAGCACAGTCGTGTGTGCAATTATGGATGTTCTGGAGTCATGGAGCTATAGTTAAGGGCCGTTCGGGCTCTCGGGTGATGACAAACATTGTGGTGGTGGGGCCAGAGGTGTCAAAACGCCTTAACCATGGCATACGGTCGTGCTTGACCTAGTGTCGAGAGCTGTAGGACACGTAGGAACCGGCTATGCGGTAGCATAGTCGTGTGTGCAAATATGGCAGTTGTAGAGCGGTGGAGCCATGGTTAAGGGCCATTCGGGTTCTTGGGCGGCAACAAATGCTATGGTCGAGAGGCCAGCGGTGTCAAAACGCCTTAACCATAGTGCATGGGCATGCTTGACTTGGTGCGAGGAGCCGTAGGATGCGCAGGAACCGGCCGTACGGCAGCAAAGTCGTGTGTGCAAATATGGCAGTTCTAGAGCCATGGAGCCGAGGTTAAGTGCCTTTTAGACTCTCAAGTGACAGCAAACACTATGGTAGAGAGGCCAGAGGTGTCAAAATGCCTTAACCATGGCGTACAGGCAAGCTTGACCCAGAGCCGGGAGCCATAAAATGCGTTGGAACCGACCGTGCGGCAGCATGGTCGAGTGTGCAAATATGGCAGTTTTGGAGCCATGGAGGCATGGTTAAGGGCCCTTCAGGCTCTCAGGTGATGGAAAACTCTATGGTGGAGAGGTGAGAGGCATCAAAATGGCTTAACCATGGCGTACAGGCGTGCTTGACCCGGTGCCGAGAGCCATAGAATGCACGGGATCCGGCCGTGCGGCGGCACGGTCGTGTGTGCAATTATGGATGTTCGGAGTCGTGGAGCTGTAGTTAAGGGCCGTTCGGGCTCTCGAGTGATGACAAACATTGTGGTGGTGAGGCCGGAGGCATCAAAATGCCTTAACCATGGCATACGGTCATGCTTGACCTAGTGTCAAGAGCTGTAGGACACGCACGAACCGGCTATTTGTGCGGTAGCATATTCATGTGTGCAAATATGGCGTTCTAGAGTTTGTGGAGCCATGGTTAAGGGCCATTCAGGTTCTCGAGGCGGCAACAAACGCTGTGGTGGAGAGGCTAGAGGTGTCAAAATGCCTTAACCATGGCGTACGGGCATGCTTGACTCGGTGCCGGGAGCCATAGGATGCGTTAGAACCGGCCGTGCGGCGGCATGGTCGTGTGTGCAAATATGGCAGTTCTGGAGCCGTGGAGCCAAGGTAAAGGGCCGTTCAGGCTCTTGAGCGATGGGAAACGCTACGGTAGAGAGGCCAGAGGTGTCAAAATGCCTTAACTATGGCGTACGGGCGTGCTTGACTTAGTGCCGAGAGCCATAGGATGCGTTGGAACCGACCGTGCGGCAGCATGGTCGTGTGTGCAAATATGGCAGTTTTGCAGCCGTGGAGCGGTGGTTAAGGGCCCTTCAGGCTCTCGGGTGATGAAAAACTCTATGGTGGAGAGGTGAGAGGCATCAAAATGGCTTAACCATGGCGTACGGGCGTGCTTGACCGGTGCCGAGAACCGTAGGATGCACGGGATCCGGTTGTGCGGCGGCACGGTCGTGTGTGCAATTATGGATGTTCGGAGTCGTGGAGCTATAGTTAAGGGCCGTTCGGGCTCTCGGGTGATGACAAATATTGTGGTGGTGAGGCCGGAGGCATCAAAACGCCTTAACCATGGCATACGGTCGTGCTTGACCTAGTGTCGAGAGCTATAGGACATGCGAAGCTGGGCGTGTGCGGTAGCATAGTCGTGTGTGCAAATATGGCAGTTCTAGAGCTGTGGAGCCATGGTTAAGGGCCATTCGGGTTCTCGGGCAGTAATAAACGCTGTGGTGGAGAGGCCAAAGGTGTTAAAATGCCTTAACCATGGTGCATGGGCGTGCTTGACTTGGTGCGAGGAGCCGTAGGACGCATAGGAACCGGCCGTGCGGCGGCAAGAAAGTCGTGTGTGCAAATATGGCGGTTCGGAGCCGTGGAGCCGAGATTAAGGGCCATTCGGGCTCTCGAGCGACGACAAACGCTATGGTAGAGAGGCCAGAGGTGTCAAAATGCCTTAACCATGGCGTACGGGCTTGCTTGACTCGGTCTTGGGAGCCATTGGACGCGTTGGAACCGACCATGCGGCAGCATGGTCGTGTGTACAAATGTGGCGGTTTTCTTTTGTGGAGCCATGGTTAAGGGCCCTTCGGGCTCTCGGGTGATGGAAAACTCTATGGTGGAGAGGTGAGAGGCATCAAAATGGCTTAACCATGGCGTACGGGTGTGCTTGAACCGGTGCCGAGAGCCATAGGATGCACGGGATCCGGCCGTGCGCCAAAGCACGGTTGTGTGTGCAATTATGGATGTTCGGAGTCGTGGAGCTATAGTTAAGGGCCGTTCGGGCTCTCGGGTGATGACAAATATTGTGGTGGTGGGGCCAGAGGTGTCAAAACGCCTTAACCATGGCATACGGTCGTGCTTGACCTAGTGTCGAGAGCTGTAGGACACGTAGGAACCGGCTGTGCGGTAGCATAGTCGTGTGTGCAAATATGGCAGTTCTAGAGTGGTGGAGCCATGGTTAAGGGCCATTCGGGTTCTTGGGCAGCAACAAATGCTATGGTCAAGAGGCCAGCGGTGTCAAAACGCCTTAACCATAGTGCATGGGCGTGCTTGACTTGGTGCGAGGAGCCGTAGGATGCGCAGCAAAGTCGTGTGTGCAAATATGGCAGTTCTGGAGCCATGGAGCCGAGGTTAAGTGCCGTTCAGGCTCTCGAGTGATGGCAAACGCTATGGTAGAGAGGCCAGAGGTGTCAAAATGCCTTAACCATGGCGTACGGGCATGCTTGACTCAGAGCCGGGAGCCATAAAATGCGTTGGAACCGCCGTGCGGCGGCATGGTCGAGTGTGCAAATATGGCAGTTTTGGAGCCGTGGAGGCATGGTTAAGGGCCCTTCGGGCTCTCGGGTGATGGAAAACTCTATGGTGGAGAGGTGAGAGGCATCAAAATGGCTTAACCATGGCGTACGGGGCGTGCTTGACCCGGTCCGAGAGCCATAGGATGCACGGGATCCGGCCGTGCGGCGGCACGGTCGTGTGTGCAATTATGGATGTTTTGGAGTCGTGGAGCTGTAGTTAAGGGCTGTTCAGAATCTCGGGTGATGACAAACATTGTGGTGGTGAGGCCAGAGGCATCAAAACGCCTTAACCATGGCATACGGTCATGCTTGACCTAGTGTCAAGAGCTGTAGGACACGCACGAACCGGCTATGCGGTAGCATATTCGTGTGTGCAAATATGGCAGTTCTAGAGCTGTGGAGCCATGGTTAAGGGCCATTCGGGTTCTCGGGCGGCAACAAACGCTATGGTGGAGAGGCTAGAGGTGTCAAAATGCCTTAACCATGGCGTACGGGCATGCTTGACTCAGTGCCGGGAGCCATAGGACGCGTTGGAACCGGCCGTGCGGCAGCAGGGTCGTGTGTGCAAATATGGCAGTTTTGGAGCCGTGGAGCCATGGTTAAGGGCCGTTCGGGCTCTCGAGCGATGGCAAATGCTATGGTAGAGAGGCCGGAGGTGTCAAAATGCCTTAACCATGGCGTACGGGCATGCTTGACTCGGTGCCGAGAGCCATAGGATGTGTTGGAACCGGCCGTGCGGCGGCATGGTCGTGTGTGCAAATATGGCAGTTTTGCGGCCGTGGAGCTGTGGTTAAGGGCCCTTCGGGCTCTCGGGTGATGAAAAACTCTATGGTGGAGAGGTGAGAGGCATCAAAATGGCTTAACCATGGCGTACGGGCGTGCTTGACCCGGTGCCGAGAGCCATAGGATGCACGGGATCCGGCGTGCGGCGGCACGGTCGTGTGTGCAATTATGGATGTTACGGAGTCGTGGAGCTATAGTTAAGGGCCGTTCGGGCTCTCGGGTGATGACAAATATTGTGGTGGTGAGGTCGAGAGGTGTCAAAATGCCTTAACCATGGCATACGGTCGTGCTTGACCTAGTGTCGAGAGCTATAGGACATGCAGGAACATTTTGCGTGCGGTAGCATAGTCGTGTGTGCAAATATGGCGGTTCTAGAGTTTGTGGAGCCATGGTTAAGGGCCATTCGGGTTCTCGGGCGGTAATAAACGCTGTGGTGGAGAGGCCAAAGGTGTTAAAATGCCTTAACCATGGTGCATGGGCGTGCTTAACTTGGTGCGAGGAGCCGTAGGACGCATAGGAACCGGCCGTGCGGCAGCAAAGTCGTGTGTGCAAATATGGCAGTTCTGGAGCCGTGGAGCCGAGGTTAAGGGCCGTTCAGGCTCTTGAGCGACGACAAACACTATGGTAGAGAGGCCAGAGGTGTCAAAATGCCTTAACCATGGCGTACGGGCTTGCTTGACTCAGTGCCGGGAGCCATAGGACGCGTTGGAACCGACCATGCGGCAGCATGGTCGTGTGTGCAAATGTGGCAGTTTTACTACCGTGGAGCCATGGTTAAGGGCCGTTCAGGCTCTCGGGTGATGGAAAACTCTATGGTGGAGAGGTGAGAGGCATCCAAATGGCTTAACCATGGTGTACGGGTGTGCTTGAACCGGTATCGAGAGCCGTAGGATGCACAGGATCCGGCCGTGCGCCAGCACAGTCGTGTGTGCAATTATGGATGTTCTGGAGTCATGGAGCTATAGTTAAGGGCCATTCGGGCTCTCGGGTGATGACAAACATTGTGGTGGTGGGGCCAGAGGTGTCAAAACGCCTTAACCATGGCATACGGTCGTGCTTGACTTAGTGTCGAGAGCTGTCGGACACGTAGGAACCGGCTGTGCGGTAGCATAGTCGTGTGTGCAAATATGGCAGTTCTAGAGCGGTGAAGCCATGGTTAAGGGCCATTCGGGTTCTTGGGCGGCAACAAATGCTATGGTCGAGAGGCCAGCGGTGTCAAAACGCCTTAACCATAGTGCATAGGCATGCTTGACTTGGTGCGAGGAGCCGTAGGATGCGCAGGAACCGGCCGTACGGCAGCAAAGTCGTGTGTGCAAATATGGCAGTTCTGGAGCCGTGGAGCCGAGGTTAATTGCCGTTCAGACTCTCAAGTGACAGCAAACGCTATGGTAGAGAGGCCAGAGGTGTCAAAATGCCTTAACCATGGAGTACGAGGCAAGCTTGACCCGAGCGGGAGCCATAAAATGCGTTGGAACCGGACGTGCGGCGGCATGGTCGAGTGTGCAAATATGGCAGTTTTGGAGCCGTGGAGGCATGGTTAAGGGCCCTTCGGGCTCTCGGGTGATGGAAAACTCTATGGTGGAGAGGTGAGAGGCATCAAAATGGCTTAACCATGGCGTAGAGGCGTGCTCGACCCGGTCTGCCGAGAGCCATAGGATGCACGGGGATCCGGCCGTGCGGCGGCACGGTCGTGTGTGCAATTATGGATGTTACGAGTCGTGGAGCTGTAGTTAAGGGCCGTTCGGGCTCTCGGGTGATGACAAACATTGTGGTGGTGAGGCCGGAGGCATCAAAATGCCTTAACCATGGCATACGGTCATGCTTGACCTAGTGTCAAGAGCATGTAGGACATGCACGAAGCTGTGCGGTAGCATATTCGTGTGCAAATATGGCGGTTCTAGAGCTGTGGAGCCATGGTTAAGGGCCATTCAGGTTCTCGAGGCAGCAACAAACGCTGTGGTGGAGAGGCTAGAGGTGTCAAAATGCCTTAACCATGGCGTACGGGCATGCTTGACTCGGTGCCGGGAGCCATAGGATGCGTTGGAGCGGCCGTGCGGCGGCATGGTCGTGTGTGCAAATATGGCGGTTCGGAGCCGTAGAGCCAAGGTTAAGGGCCATTCAGGCTCTCGAGTGATGGAAAACGCTATGGTAGAGAGGCTAAAGGTGTCAAAATGCCTTAACCATGGCATACGGGTATGCTTGACTCAGTGCCGAGAGCCATAGGATGCGTTGGAACCGACCGTGCGGCAGCATGGTCGTGTGTGCAAATATGGCAGTTTTGGAGCCGTGGAGGCATGGTTAAGGGCCCTTCAGGCTCTCGGGTGATGGAAAACTCTATGGTGGAGAGGTGAGAGGCATCAAAATGGCTTAACCATGGCGTACGGGCGTGCTTGACCCGGTGCCGAGAGCCGTAGGATGCACGGGGATCCGACCGTGCGGCGGCACGATCGTGTGTGCAATTATGGATGTTACGGAGTCATGGAGCTATAGTTAAGGGCCGTTCGGGCTCTCGGGTGATGACAAATATTGTGGTGGTGAGGCCGGAGGCGTCAAAACGCCTTAACCATGGCATACGGTCGTGCTAGACCTAGTGTCGAGAGCTATAGGACATGCAGGAACCGGGCATTTGTGCGGTAGCATAGTCGTGTGTGCAAATATGGCAGTTCTAGAGCTGTGGAGCCATGGTTAAGGGCCAATCGGGTTCCCGGGCGTTAATAAACACTGTAGTGGAGAGGCCAAAGGTGTTAAAATGCCTTAACCATGGTGCATGGGCGTGCTTGACTTGGTGCGAGGAGCCGTAGGACGCATAGGAACCGGCCGTGCGGCAGCAAAGTCGTGTGTGCAAATATGGCAGTTCTGGAGCCGTGGAGCCGAGGTTAAGGGCCATTCAGGCTCTCGAGCAACGACAAATGCTATGGTAGAGAGGCCAGAGGTGTCAAAATGCCTTAACCATGGTGTACGGGCTTGCTTGACTCAGTGCCGGGAGCCATAGGACGCGTTGGAACCGACCATGTGGCAGCATGGTCGTGTGTGCAAATGTGGCAGTTTTACTGCCGTGGAGCCATGGTTAAGGGCCCGTCAAAGATAAGTTCCGTAAATGGGATGTTAAGTTTATGAACTGAAATGTGTCTCGAATTCCGGCACGGGACGGTGTCCACGCCGCTCCGAAATCGCTCGGCGTGTCCACGTCGCCTTTTCAACACTTCACTTGGCTGGGGCGCTTCCACGTCGCCGCTTGACCTCCGGCCCCCATTTTTTACGACGACCTCACTCCGACCTCATTTGGCTTAATTTGAAGCCTGAGCTACTGACCTAAACCGAAATGTGTCTTTGTTCATATAGTTGGGATATAAAATGCAGCCACGGACAACTTTAATAACTTGTCCAGTACAGTGGCAGAAGAGCTATTCAGATGCACCAAATTAAAATACAAATGTGCCATGATAACAATTATGATGACCGACACCAACAACAACATAAACAAATTCCAGGCATTTGAAGCAAACAAGGAAGGCTCTCACCATTTCATATAGTTGGGAGTGGCTGAGTACCTGGTGTTTGATGAACACCTAGAGAATGCACCAACTTCAACTTCAAGAAAAGATATCATGGTAAGGCGTTTGATGAACACCTATGGGCAGCAGATTACCCTTGGAACCCTACTGAACTCTACTAGCCTTATCAAACGGCTCTCTGAGGTAGCCAACTGAAAAGGCTGCTCCGGAGAGCCTTTTAAGATGGCTGAACTCTGCTAGCCTTATCAAACGGCTCTCTGCGGTAGCTAACTGAAAAGGCTGCTCCGGAGAGCATTTTAAGATGGCTGAACTCTACTTGCCTTATCAAACGGCTCTCTGCGGTAGCCAACTGAAAAGGCTGCTCCGGAGAGCCTTTTTAGTTGGCTGAGTCCCTGAGCCAACTCATTTGGCTTAATTTGAAGCCTGAGCTACTGACCTGAACTGAAATGTGTCTTTGTTAGCTTGTTGCCTCAAGAGATACAGTTCTTAATAGGAATTGCTTTCATGTTTGTTCGGATAAAATGTGTGTTGTACACTAGCCATTTCTCTCCAAATAAACCTGCCAAAATACACACTACTGCTACGTTTGCAGTATATTTTGGGCTGCTCTCATGTGATTTAAATTAATCTGCATGATGATAGTACTTTTTTAGTTAGGTGTCATCGTCAAAGATATGTTCCGTAAATGGGATGTTAAGTTTATGAACTGAAATGTGTCTCGAATTCTGGCACGGGACGGTGTCCACGCCGCTCCGAAATCGCTCGGCGTGTCCACGTCGCCTTTTCAACACTTCACTTGGCTGGGGCGCTTCCACGTCGCCGCTTGACGTCCGGCCCCCGTTTTTTACGACGACCTCACTCCCTCTTGGTCGTTGTCGTCTCTTTCCTCCCTTTTCCCCATCTCTATCGTCTTCGCTTCTTCTCCGCGCCGCATCTCGCCTCGCGCCGCTGCACGCTGCTACCGTCGCCGCCGCGTTCGTTCGCCGCAGCTCAGCTCCTCGCTCTTCAGGCGACTGAAGCAAACAAGGAAGGCTCTCACCATTTCATATAGTTGGGATATAAAATGCAGCCACGGACAACTTTAATAACTTGTCCAGTACAGTGGCAGAAGAGCTATTCAGATGCACCAAATTAAAATACAAATGTGCCATGATAACAATTATGATGACCGACACCAACAACAACATAAACAAATTCCAGACGACTGAAGCAAACAAGGAAGGCTCTCACCATTTCATATAGTTGGGAGTGGTGAGTACACGGTGTTTGATGAACACCTAGAGAATGCACCAACTTCAACTTCAAGAAAAGATATCATGGTAAGGCGTTTGATGAACACCTATGGGCAGCAGATTACCCTTGGAACCCTACTGAACTCTACTAGCCTTATCAAACGGCTCTACGAGGTAGCCAATCGAAAAGGCTGCTCGGAGAGCCTTTTAAGATCGCTGAACTCGCTAGCCTTATCAAACGGCTCTGCGGTAGCTAATCGAAAAAGGCTGCTCCGGAGAGCATTTTAAGATGGCTGAACTCTACTTGCCTTATCAAACGGCTCTGCGGTAGCCAACTGAAAAGGCTGCTCCGGAGAGCCTTTTTAGTTGGCTGAGTCCCTGAGCCAACTCATTTGGCTTAATTTGAAGCCTGAGCTACTGACCTGAACTGAAATGTGTCTTTGTTAGCTTGTTGCCTCAAGAGATGCAGTTCTTAATAGGAATTGCTTTCATGTTTGTTCGGATAAAATGTGTGTTGTACACTAGCCATTTCTCTCCAAATAAACCTGCCAAAATATTATCTTATTTCCCCCCTTTTTAAAATTTGTAATGCTTTTGTCCATGCTATAGGTACAGGTTAATTGCAAGTTGCATTTTCTAGTTCCAGTTATACACTACTGCTACGTTTGCAGTATATTTTGGGCAGCTTATGAACTATCCTGTAGAGATGCTCATGTGATTTAAATTAATCTGCATGATTATAGTACTTTTTTAGTTAGGTGTCATCGTCAAAGATAAGTTCCGTAAATGGGATGTTAAGTTTATGAACTGAAATGTGTCTCAAATTCTGGCACGGGACGGTGTCCACGCCGCTCCGAAATCGCTCGGCGTGTCCACGTCGCCTTTTCAACACTTCACTTGGCTGGGGCGCTTCCACGTCGCCGCTTGACCTCCGGCCCCCGTTTTTTACGACGACCTCACTCCGACCTCATTTGGCTTAATTTGAAGCCTGAGCTACTGACCTGAACTGAAATGTGTCTTTGTTAGCTTGTTGCCTCAAGAGATACAGTTCTTAATAGCTATTCAGATGCACCAAATTAAAATACAAATGTGCCATGATAACAATTATGATGACCGACACCAACAACAACATAAACAAATTCCAGACGACTGAAGCAAACAAGGAAGGCTCTCACCATTTCATATAGTTAGGAGTGGCTGAGTACCTGGTGTTTGATGAACACCTAGAGAATGCACCAACTTCAACTTCAAGAAAAGATATCATGGTAAGGCGTTTGATGAACACCTATGGGCAGCAGATTACCCTTGGAACCCTACTGAACTCTACTAGCCTTATCAAACGGCTCTCTGCGGTAGCCAACTGAAAAGGCTGCTCCGGAGAGCCTTTTAAGATGGCGGAACTCTACTAGCCTTATCAAACGGCTCTCTGCGGTAGCTAACTGAAAAGGCTGCTCCGGAGAGCATTTTAAGATGGCTGAACTCTACTTGCCTTATCAAACGGCTCTCTGCGGTAGCCAACTGAAAAGGCTGCTCCGGAGAGCCTTTTTAGTTGGCTGATCCCTGAGCCAACTCATTTAGCTTAATTTGAGGCTTGAGCTACTGACCAATGTGTCTTTGTTAGCTTGTTGCCTCAAGAGATACAGTTCTTAATAGGAATTGCTTTCATGTTTGTTCGGATAAAATGTGTGTTGTACACTAGCCATTTCTCTCCAAATAAACCTGCCAAAATATTATCTTATTTCCCACCTTTTTAAAATTCGTAATGCTTTTGTCCTTTTTAAAATTCGTAATGCTTTTGTCCATGCTATAGGTACAGGTTAATTGCAAGTTGCATTTTCTAGTTCCAGTTATACACTACTGCTACGTTTGCAGTATATTTTGGGCTGCTCTCATGTGATTTAAATTAATCTGCATGATGATAGTACTTTTTTAGTTAGGTGTCATCGTCAAAGATAAGTTCCGTAAATGGGATGTTAAGTTTATGAACTGAAATGTGTCTCGAATTCTGGCACGGGACGGTGTCCACGCCGCTCCGAAATTGCTCGGCGTGTCCACGTCGCCTTTTCAACACTTCACTTGGGTGGGCGCTTCACGTCGCCGCTTGACGTCCGGCCCCGTTTTTTACGACGACCTCACTCCCTCTTGGTCGTTGTCGTCTCTTTCCTCCATTTTCCCCATCTCTATCGTCTTCGCTTCTTCTCCGCGCCGCATCTCGCCTCGCGCCGCTGCACGCTGCTACCGTCGCCGCCGCGTTCGTTCACCGCAGCTCAGCTCCTCGCTCTTCAGGCGACTGAAGCAAACAAGGAAGGCTCTCACCATTTCATAAAGTTGGGATATAAAACGCAGCCACGGACAACTTTAATAACTTGTCCAGTACAGTGGCAGAAGAGCTATTCAGATGCACCAAATTAAAATACAAATGTGCCATGATAACAATTATGATGACCGACACCAACAACAACATAAACAAATTCCAGACGACTGAAGCAAACAAGGAAGGCTCTCACCATTTCATATAGTTGGGAGTGGCTGAGTACCTGGTGTTTGATGAACACCTAGAGAATGCACCAACTTCAACTTCAAGAAAAGATATCATGGTAAGGCGTTTGATGAACACCTATGGGCAGCAGATTACCCTTGGAACCCTACTGAACTCTACTAGCCTTATCAAACGGCTCTCTGAGGTAGCCAACTGAAAAGGCTCCTCCGGAGAGCCTTTTAAGATGGCTGAACTCTGCTAGCCTTATCAAACGGCTCTCTGCGGTAGCTAACTGAAAAGGCTGCTCCGGAGAGCATTTTAAGATGGCTGAACTCTACTTGCCTTATCAAACGGCTCTCTGCGGTAGCCAACTGAAAAGGCTGCTCCGGAGAGCCTTTTTAGTTGGCTGAGTCCCTGAGCCAACTCATTTGGCTTAATTTGAAGCCTGAGCTACTGACCTGAACTGAAATGTGTCTTTGTTAGCTTGTTGCCTCAAGAGATACAGTTCTTAATAGGAATTGCTTTCTTGTTTGTTCGGATAAAATGTGTGTTGTACACTAGCCATTTCTCTCCAAATAAACCTGCCAAAATATTATCTTATTTCCCCCCTTTTTAAAATTCGTAATGCTTTTGTCCATGCTATAGGTACAGGTTAATTGCAAGTTGCATTTTCTAGTTCTAGTTATACACTACTGCTACGTTTGCAGTGTATTTTGGGCTGCTTATGAACTATCCTGTAGAGATGCTCATGTGATTTAAATTAATCTGCATGATGATAGTACTTAAAATGCGTTGGAACCGACCGTGCGGCAGCATGGTCGGGTGTGCAAATATGGCAGTTTTGGAGACGTGGAGGCATGGTTAAGGGCCCTTCAGGCTCTCAGGTGATGGAAAACTCTATGGTGGAGAGGTGAGAGGCTTCAAAATTGCTTAACCATGGCATACGGGCGTGCTTGACCCGGTGCCGAGAGCCATAGGATGCACGGGGATCCGACCGTGCGGCGGCATAGTCGTGTGTGCAATTATGGATGTTCGGAGTCGTGGAGCTGTAGTTAAGGGCCGTTCGGGCTCTCGGGTGATGACAAACATTGTGGTGGTGAGGCCGGAGGCATCAAAATGCCTTAACCATGGCATACGGTCATGCTTGACCTAGTGAAAAGAGGCGTAGGACACGCACGAACCGGCCATTTGTGCGGTAGCATATTCGTGTGTGCAAATATGGCAGTTCTAGAGCTGTGGAGCCATGGTTAAGGGCCATTCAGGTTCTCAGGCAGCAACAAACGCTGTGGTGGAGAGGCTAGAGGTGTCAAAATGCCTTAACCATGGCGTACGGGCATGCTTGACTCAGTGCCGGGAGCCATAGGATGTGTTGGAACCGACCGTGCGGCAGCATGGTCGTGTGTGCAAATATGGCGTTCGGAGCCGTGGAGCAAGGTTAAGGGCCGTTCGGGCTCTCGAGCGATGGCAAACGCTATGGTAGAGAGGCCGAGAGGTGTCAAAATGCCTTAACCATGGTGTACGGGCATGCTTGACTCGGCGATCGAGAGCCATAGGATGCGTTGGAACCGACCGTGCGGCAGCATGGTCGTGTGTGCAAATATGGCGGTTTTGCGGCCGAGGAGCTGTGGTTAAGGGCCCTTCGGGCTCTCGGGTGATGAAAAACTCTATGGTGGAGAGGTGAGAGGCATCAAAATGGCTTAACCATGGCGTACGGGCGTGCTTGACCCGGTGCCGAGAGGCCGTAGGATGCACGGGATCCGGCGTGCGGCGGCACGGTCGTGTGTGCAATTATGGATGTTCTTGAGTCGTGGAGCTATAGTTAAGGGCCGTTCGGGCTCTCGGGTGATGACAAATATTGTGGTGGTGAGGCCCGGAGGCATCAAAACACCTTAACCATGGCATACGGTCGTGCTTGACCTAGTGTCGAGAGCTATAGGACATGCAGAAACTGGCTGTGCGGTAGCATAGTCGTGTGTGCAACTATGGCGGTTCTAGAGTTTGTGGAGCCATGGTTAAGGGCCATTCGGGTTCTCGGGCGGTAATAAACGCTGTGGTGGAGAGGAGAAAGGTGTTAAAACGCCTTAACCATGGTGCATGGGCGTGCTTGACTTGGTGCGAGGAGCCGTAGGACGCATAGGAACCCCGTGCGCGGCAAAGTCGTGTGTGCAAATATGGCGTTACGGAGCCATGGAGCCGAGGTTAAGGGCCGTTTAGGCTCTCGAGCCACGACAAACGCTATGGTAGAGAGGCCGGAGGTGTCAAAATGCCTTAACCATGGCGTACGGGCTTGCTTGACTCGGTCGGGAGCCATAGGACGCGTTGGAATCGACCATGCGGCAGCATGGTCGTGTGTGCAAATGTGGCAGTTTTACTACCGTGGAGCCATGGTTAAGGGCCCTTCAGGCTCTCGGGTGATGGAAAACTCTATGGTGGAGAGGTGAGAGGCATCAAAATGGCTTAACCATGGCGTACGGGTGTGCTTGAACCGGTGCCGAGAGCCGTAGGATGCACAGGATCCGGCCGTGCGCCAGCACAGTCGTGTGTGCAATTATGGATGTTCTGGAGTCGTGGAGCTATAGTTAAGGGCCGTTCGGGCTCTCGGGTGATGACAAACATTGTGGTGGTGGGGCTAGAGGTGTCAAAACACCTTAACCATGGCATACGGTCGTGCTTGACCTAGTGTCGAGAGCTGTAGGACACGTAGGAACCGGCTGTGCGGTAGCATAGTCGTGTGTGCAAATATGGCAGTTCTAGAGCGGTGGAGCCATGGTTAAGGGCCATTCGGGTTCTTGGGCGGCAACAAATGCTGTGGTCGAGAGGCCAACGGTGTCAAAATGCCTTAACCGTAGTGCATGGGCGTGCTTGACTTGGTGCGAGGAGCCGTAGGATGCGCAGGAACCGGCCGTGCGGCGGCAAAGTCGTGTGTGCAAATATGGCGGTTCGGAGCCGTGGAGCCGAGGTTAAGTGCCGTTCGGGCTCTTGAGCGACGGCAAACACTATGCTGAGAGGCCGGAGGTGTCAAAATGCCTTAACCATGGCGTACGGGCATGCTTGACTCGGAGCCGGGAGCCATAAAATGCGTTGGAACCGACCGTGCGGCGGCATGGTCGAGTGTGCAAATATGGCAGTTTTGGAGCCGTGGAGGCATGGTTAAGGGCCCTTCAGGCTCTCAGGTGATAGAAAACTCTATGGTGGAGAGGTGAGAGGTATCAAAATGGCTTAACCATGGCGTACAGGCGTGCTTGACCCGGTGCCGAGAGCCATAGGATGCACAGGATCCGATCGTGCGGCAGCACAGTCGTGTGTGCAATTATGGATGTTCTGGAGTCGTGGAGCTGTAGTTAAGGGCCGTTCAGGCTCTCGGGTGATGACAAACATTGTGGTGGTGAGGCCAGAGGCATAAAACGCCTTAACCATGGCATACGGTCATGCTTGACCTAGTGTCAAGAGCTGTAGGACACGCACGAACCGGCTGTGCGGTAGCATATTCGTGTGTGCAAATATGGCAGTTCTAGAGCTGTGGAGCCATGGTTAAGGGCCATTCAGGTTCTCAGGCGGCAACAAACGCTGTGGTGGAGAGGCTAGAGGTGTCAAAATGCCTTAACCATGGCGTACGGGCATGCTTGACTCAGTGCCAGGAGCCGTAGGATGCGCAGGAACCGGCCGTGCGGCAGCAAAGTCGTGTGTGCAAATATGGCAGTTCTGGAGCCGTGGAGCCGAGGTTACGTGCCATTCAAGCTCTCAAGTGATGGCAAACGCTATGGTAGAGAGGCCAGAGGTGTCAAAATGCCTTAACCATGGCGTACAGGCATGCTTGACTCAGAACCGGGAGCCATAAAATGCGTTGGAACCGACCGTGCGGCAGCATGGTCGAGTGTGCAAATATGGCAGTTTTGGAGCCGTGGAGGCATGGTTAAGGGCCCTTCAGGCTCTCAGGTGATAGAAAACTCTATGGTGGAGAGGTGAGAGGTATCAAAATGGCTTAACCATGGCGTACAGGCGTGCTTGACCCGGTGCCGAGAGCCATAGGATGCACAGGATCCGACCGTGCGGCAGCACAGTCGTGTGTGCAATTATGGATGTTCTGGAGTTGTGGAGCTGTAGTTAAGGGCCGTTCAGGCTCTCGGGTGATGACAAACATTGTGGTGGTGAGGCCAGAGGCATCAAAACGCCTTAACCATGGCATACGGTCATGCTTGACCTAGTGTCAAGGGCTGTAGGACACGCACGAACCGGCTGTGCGGTAGCATATTCGTGTGTGCAAATATGGCAGTTCTAGAGCTGTGGAGCCATGGTTAAGAGCCATTCAGGTTCTCAGGCGGCAACAAACGCTGTGGTGGAGAGGCTAGAGGTGTCAAAATGCCTTAACCATGGCGTACGGGCATGCTTGACTCAGTGCCGGGAGCCATAGGATGCGCAGGAACCGGCCGTGCGGCAGCAAAGTCGTGTGTGCAAATATGGCAGTTCTGGAGCCGTGGAGCCGAGGTTAAGTGCCGTTCAGGCTCTCGAGTGATGGCAAACGCTATGGTAGAGAGGCCGAGAGGTGTCAAAATGCCGAACCATGGCGTACGGGCATGCTTGACTCGAGCCGGGAGCCATAAAATGCGTTGGAACCGACCGTGCGGCAGCATGGTCGAGTGTGCAAATATGGCAGTTTTGGAGCCATGGAGGCATGGTTAAGGGCCCTTCAGGCTCTTAGGTGATGGAAAACTCTATGATGGAGAGGTGAGAGGCATCAAAATGGCTTAACCATGGCGTACAGGCGTGCTTGACCCGGTGCCGAGAGCCATAGGATGCACGGGGATCGACCGTGTGGCAGCACGGTCGTGTGTGCAATTATGGATGTTCTGGAGTCATGGAGCTGTAGTTAAGGGCCGTTCAGGCTCTCGGGTGATGACAAACATTGTGGTGGTGAGGCCAGAGGCATCAAAACGCCTTAACCATGGCATACGGTCATGCTTGACCTAGTGTCAAGAGCTGTAGGACACGCACGAATCGGCTGTGCGGTAGCATATTCATGTGTGCAAATATGGCAGTTCTAGAGCTGTGGAGCCATGGTTAAGGGCCATTCAGGTTCTCAGGCAGCAACAAACGCTGTGGTGGAGAGGCTAGAGGTGTCAAAATGCCTTAACCATGGCGTACGGGCATGCTTGACTCAGTGCCGGGAGCCATAGGATGCGTTGGAACCGACCGTGCGGCAGCATGGTCGTGTGTGCAAATATGGCAGTTCTGGAGCCGTGGAGCCAAGGTTAAGGGCCGTTCAGGCTCTCGAGCGATGGCAAACACTATGGTAGAGAGGCTAGAGGTGTCAAAATGCCTTAACCATGGTGTACGGGCATGCTTGACTCAGTGCCGAGAGCCATAGGATGCGTTGGAACCGACCGTGCGGCAGCATGGTCGTGTGTGCAAATATGGCAGTTTTGTAGCCGTGGAGCTGTGGTTAGGGGACCTTCAGGCTCTTGGGTCATGAAAAACTCTATGGTGGAGAGGTGAGAGGCATCAAAATGGCTTAACCATGGCGTACGGGCGTGCTTGACCCGGTGCCGAGAGCCGTAGAATGCACGGGGATCCGGGCGTGCGGCGGCAAAGTCGTGTGTGCAATTATGGATGTTACGGAGTCGTGGAGCTATAGTTAAGGGCCGTTCGGGCTCTCGGGTGATGACAAACATTGTGGTGGTGGGGCCGGAGGTGTAAAAACGCCTTAACCATGGCATACGGTCGTGCTTGACCTAGTGTCGAGAGCTATAGGACACGTAGGAACCCTTTGTGCGGTAGCATAGTCGTGTGTGCAAATATGGCGGTTCTAGAGCGGTGGAGCCATGGTTAAGGGCCATTCGGGTTCTTGGGCGGCAACAAATGCTGTGGTGGAGAGGCCAAAGCGGTGTCAAAATGCCTTAACAATAGTGCATGGGTGTGCTTGACTTGGTGCGAGGAGCCGTAGGATGCGCATAGGAACCGGCCGTGCGGCGGCAAAGTCGTGTGTGCAAATATGGCGGTTACGGAGCCGTGGAGCCGAGGTTAAGTGCTGTTCGGGCTCTCGAGCGATGGCAAACACTATGGTAGAGAGGCCAGAGGTGTCAAAATGCCTTAACCATGCGTACGGGCTTGCTTGGTGCTTGAAACGGTGTCGAGAGCCTATAGGATGCAGGATCCGGCCGTGAAAGCATGTCGTGTGTGCAATTATGGATGTTCTAGAGTCATGGAGCGTACGGGCATGCTTGACTCGGGCCATTGTGGTGGGGAGCCATAAAATGCGTTGGAACCGGCCGTGCTTGCGGCATGGTCGAGTGGCAAATATGGCAGTTTTGGAGCCGTGGAGGCATGGTTAAGGGCCTTCGGGCTCTCGAGGTGATGGAAAACTCTATGGTGGAGAGGTGAGAGGCATCAAAATGGCTTAACCATGGCGTACGGGCGTGCTTGACCCGGTGCCGAGAGCCATAAGATGCACAGGATCCGACCGTGCGGCAGCACGTGTGTGTCAAATGTGTGCAATTATGGATGTTCGGGGAGTCGTGGAGCTGTGGTTAAGGGCCGTTCAGGCTCTCGGGTGATGAAAAACATTGTGGTGGTGAGGTGAGAGGCATCAAAATGCCTTAACCATGGCATACGGTCATGCTTGACCTAGTGTCAAGAGCCGTAGGACACGCACGAACCGGCCGTGCGGTAGCATATTCGTGTGTGCAAATATGGATGCTGTTCTGGAGCCGTGGAGCCATGGTTAAGGGCCATTCGGGTTCTTGGGCGGCAACAAACTTGTGTGGAGAGGCCGGAGGTGTCAAAATGCCTTAACCATGGCATACGGTCGTGCTTGACCTAGTGTCGAGAGCTATAGGACATGCGGGCCATGCGGTAGCATAGTCGTGTGTGCAAATATGGCGGTTCTAGAGGCTGTGGAGCCATGGTTAAGGGCCATTCGGGTTCTCGGGCGGTAATAAACGCTATGGTGGAGAGGCCAAAGGTGTTAAAACGCCTTAACCATGGTGCATGGGCGTGCTTGACTTGGTGCGAGGAGCCGTAGGATGCATAGGAACCGGCCGTGCGGCAGCAAAGTCGTGTGTGCAAATATGGCAGTTCTGGAGCCATGGAGCCGAGGTTAAGGGCCGTTCAGGCTCTTGAGTGACGACAAACGCTATGAGAGGCCAGAGGTGTCAAAATGCCTTAACCATGGCGTACGGGCTTGCTTGACTCAGTGCCGGGAGCCATAGGACGCGTTGGAACCGACCATGCGGCAGCATGGTCATGTGTGCAAATATGGCAGTTTTGGAGCCGTGGAGCCATGGTTAAGGGCCCTTCAGGCTCTCGGGTGATGGAAAACTCTATGGTGGAGAGGTGAGAGGCATCAAAATGGCTTAACCATGGCGTACGGGTGTGCTTGAACCGGTGCCGAGAGCCGTAGGATGCGTTGGATCCGGCCGTGCGCCAGCACGGTCGTGTGTGCAATTATGGATGTTCTGGAGTCGTGGAGCTATAGTTAAGGGCCGTTCGGGCTCTCGGGTGATGACAAACATTGTGGTGGTGGGGCCAGAGGTGTCAAAAGGCCTTAACCATGGCATACGATCGTGCTTGACCTAGTGTCGAGCGTAGGACACGTAGGAACAGTGCGGTAGCATAGTCGTGTGTGCAAATATGGCGGTTGCGGTGGAGCATGGTTAAGGGCCATTCGGGTTGTGGGTGCAAATATTGTGGTGGTGAGGCCGGGCGGTTCAAAATGCCTTAACCATGGCATGGGCCTTGATGGTTAAGGGCCATTCGGGTTCTCGGGGCAACAAATGAGTGATGGAAAACTCTATGGTGGAGAGGCCAAAGGTGTTAAAATGCCTTAACCATGGTGCATGGGCGTGCTTGACTTGGTGCGAGGAGCCGTAGGACGCATAGGAACCGGCCGTGCGGGCAAGAAAGTCGTGTGTGCAAATATGGCGTTCGGGAGCCGTGGAGCCGAGGTTAAGGGCCGTTCGGGCTCTTGAGTGACGACAAACGCTATGGTAGAGAGGCCGGAGGTGTCAAAATGCCTTAACCATGGCGTACGGGCTTGCTTGACTCGGAGGCTTAGGGAGCCATAAATGCGTTGGAACCGACCATGCGGCGGCATGGTCGTGTGTGCAAATGTGGCGTTTTGGAGCCGTGGAGCCATGGTTAAGGGCCCTTCGGGCTCTCGGGTGATGGAAAACTCTATGGTGGAGAGGTGAGAGGCATCAAAATGGCTTAACCATGGCGTACGGGTGTGCTTGACCCGGTGCCGAGAGCCGTAGGATGCACGGGATCCGGCCGTGCGCGGCACGGTCGTGTGTGCAATTATGGATGTTCGGGAGTCGTGGAGCTATAGTTAAGGGCCGTTCGGGCTCTCGGGTGATGACAAACATTGTGGTGGTGGGGCCGGAGGTGTCAAAATGCCTTAACCATGGCATACGGTCGTGCTTGACCTAGTGTCGAGTTGTAGGACACGTAGGAACCGGGCGTGCGGTAGCATAGTCGTGTGTGCAAATATGGCAGTTCTAGAGCGGTGGAGCCATGGTTAAGGGCCATTCAGGTTCTTGGGCGGCAACAAATGCTGTGGTCGAGAGGCCAGCGGTGTCAAAATGCCTTAACAATAGTGCATGGGTGTGCTTGACTTGGTGCGAGGAGCCGTAGGATGCGCGAGGAACCGGCGGCCGTGCGGCAAAGAAAAGTCGTGTGTGCAAATATGGCGGTTCGGAGCCGTGGAGCCGAGGTTAAGTGCCATTCAGGCTCTCGAGTGATGGCAAACACTATGGTAGAGAGGCCGAGAGGTGTCAAAATGCCTTAACCATGGCGTACGGGCATGCTTGACTCGAGCGGGAGCCATAAAATGCGTTGGAACCGGCCGTGCGGCGGCATGGTCGAGTGTGCAAATATGGCGGTTTTGGAGCCGTGGAGGCATGGTTAAGGGCCCTTCGGGCTCTCGGGTGATGGAAAACTCTATGGTGGAGAGGTAAGAGGCATCAAAATGGCTTAACCATGGCGTACGGGCGTGCTTGACCCGGTGCGAGAGCCATAGGATGCACGGGATCCGGCCGTGCGGCGGCACGGTCGTGTGTGCAATTATGGATGTTCGGGAGTCGTGGAGGCTGTAGTTAAGGGCCGTTCGGGCTCTCGGGTGATGACAAACATTGTGGTGGTGAGGCCGAGGCATCAAAATGCCTTAACCATGGCATACGGTCATGCTTGACCTAGTGTCAAGAGCTGTAGGACACGCACGGAACCGGGCTGTGCGGTAGCATATTCGTGTGTGCAAATATGGCGAGTTCTAGAGGCTGTGGAGCCATGGTTAAGGGCCATTCGGGTTCTCGGCGGCAACAAACGCTATGGTGGAGAGGCTAGAGGTGTCAAAATGCCTTAACCATGGCATGGGCATGCTTGACTTGGTGCGAGGAGCCATAGGATGCGGAGCGGCCGTGCGGCAGCATGGTCGTGTGTGCAAATATGGGTTCGGGAGCCGTGGAGCCAAGGTTAAGGGCCATTCGGGCTCTCGGCGATGGCAAACGCTATGGTAGAGAGGCCAAAGGTGTCAAAATGCCTTAACCATGGTGCACGGGCATGCTTGACTCGGTGTCGGGAGCCGTAGGATGCGTTGGAACCGGCCGTGCGCGGCATGGTCGTGTGTGCAAATATGGCGGTTTGCGGCCGTGGAGCCGTGGTTAAGGGCCCTTCGGGCTCTCGGGTGATGAAAAACTCTATGGTGGAGAGGTGAGAGGCATCAAAATGGCTTAACCATGGCGTACGGGCGTGCTTGACCCGGTGCCGAGAGCCATAGGATGCACGTTGGATCCGGCCATGCGCGGCATGGTCGTGTGTGCAATTATGGATGTTCAGGTCGTGGAGCTATGGTTAAGGGCCGTTCGGGCTCTCGGGTGATGACAAATATTGTGGTGGTGAGGCCGAGGCGTCAAAATGCCTTAACCATGGCATACGGTGTGCTTGACCTAGTGTCGAGAGCTAAAGGACATGCAAAATGGGAATCCCGCCCGTGCGCCGTAGCATAGTCGTGTGTGCAAATATGGCAGTTCTAGAGTCGTGGAGCCATGGTTAAGGGCCATTCGGGTTCTCGGGCGGTAATAAACATTGTGGTGGAGAGGCCAAAGGTGTTAAAACGCCTTAACCATGGTGCATGGGCGTGCTTGACTTGGTGCGAGGAGCCGTAGGACACGTAGGAACAAATATGGCCGCCATGCGGTAGCATGACAAAGTCGTGTGTGCAAATATGGCGGTTCGGAGCCGTGGAGCCGAGGTTAAGGGCCGTTCGGGCTCTCGAGCGATGACAAACGCTACGGTAGAGAGGCGAGAGGTGTCAAAATGCCTTAACCATGGCGTACGGGCTTGCTTGACTCCGGTGTCGTGGGAGCCATGGAGGACGTTCGTCTCGGGGAACCGACCATGTCGGCATGGCATGGTCGTGTGTGCAAATGTGAAAACTGCTGTGGAGCCATGGTTAAGGGCCATTCGGGTTCTTGGGCGGCAACAAATGCTGTGGTCGAGAGGCCAGCGGTGTCAAAATGCCTTAACCATAGTGCATGGGCATGCTTGACTTGGTGCGAGGAGCCGTAGGATGCGCAGGAACCGGCCGTGCGGCAGCAAAGTCGTGTGTGGAAATATGGCGGTCCGGGAGCCGTGGAGCCGAGGTTAATTGCCGTTCGGGCTCTTGAGTGATGGCAAACACTATGGTAGAGAGGCCGGAGGTGTCAAAATGCCTTAACCATGGCGTACAGGCATCCTTGACTCGGAGCCAGGGAGCCATAAAATGCGTTGGAACCGGCCGTGCGGCGGCATGGTCGAGTGTGCAAATATGGCAGTTTTGGAGCCGTGGAGGCATGGTTAAGGGCCCTTCGGGCTCGAGGTGATGGAAAACTCTATGGTGGAGAGGTGAGAGGCATCAAAATGGCTTAACCATGGCGTACGGGCGTGCTTGACCCGGTGCCGAGAGCCATAGGATGCACGGGATCCGGCCGTGCGGCAGCACAGTCGTGTGTGCAATTATGGATGTTCTGGAGTCGTGGAGCTGTAGTTAAGGGCCGTTCAGGCTCTCGGGTGATGACAAACATTGTGGTGGTGAGGCCAGAGGCATCAAAACGCCTTAACCATGGCATACGGTCATGCTTGACCTAGTGTCAAGAGCTGTAGGACACGCACGAACCGGCTGTGCGGTAGCATATTCGTGTGTGCAAATATGGTAGTTCTAGAGCTGTGGAGCCATGGTTAAGGGCCATTCAGGTTCTCAGGCGACAACAAACGCTGTGGTGGAGAGGCTAGAGGTGTCAAAATGCCTTAACCATGGCATACGGGCATGCTTGACTCAATGCCAGGAGCCATAGGATGCGTTGGAACTGACCGTGCGGCAGCATGGTCGTATGTGCAAATATGGCAGTTCTAGACCCGTGGAGCCAAGGTTAAGGGCCGTTCAGGCTCTCGAGCGATGGCAAACGCTATGGTAGAGAGGCCAGAGGTGTCAAAATGGCTTAACCATGGCGTACGGGCATGCTTGACTCAGTGCCGAGAGCCATAGGATGCGTTGAACCGGCCGTGCGGCGGCATGGTCATGTGTGCAAATATGGCAGTTTGCAGCCGTGGAGCCGTGGTTAAGGGCCCTTCGGGCTCTCGGGTGATGAAAAACTCGTGGTGGAGAGGTGAGAGGCATCAAAATGGCTTAACCATGGCGTACGGGCGTGCTTGACCCGGTGCCGAGAGCCGTAGGATGCACGGGATCCGCCGTGCGGCAGCATGGTCGTGTGTGCAATTATGGATGTTCTGGAGTCGTGGAGCTATAGTTAAGGGCCGTTCGGGCTCTCGGGTGATGACAAATATTGTGGTGGTGAGGCCAGAGGCGTCAAAATGCCTTAACCATGGCATACGGTCGTGCTTGACCTAGTGTCGAGAGCTAAAGGACATGCAGGAACTGGCTGTGCGGTAGCATAGTCGTGTGTGCAAATATGGCAGTTCTAGAGCTGTGGAGCCATGGTTAAGGGCCATTCGGGTTCTCGAGCGGTAATAAACGTTGTGGTGGAGAGGCCAAAGGTGTTAAAATGCCTTAACCATGGTGCATGGGCGTGCTTGACTTGGTGCGAGGAGCCGTAGGACGCATAGGAACCGGCCGTGCGGCAGCAAAGTCATGTGTGCAAATATGGTAGTTCTGGAGCCGTGGAGCCGAGGTTAAGGGCCGTTCAGGCTCTCGAGCGATGACAAACGCTATGGTAGAGAGGCCAGAGGTATCAAAATGCCTTAACTATGGCGTACGGGCTTGCTTGACTCAGTGCCGGGAGCCATAGGACGCGTTGGAACCGACCATGCGGCAGCATGGTCGTGTGTGCAAATGTGAAAACTGCCGTGGAGCCATGGTTAAGGGCCCTTCGGGTTCTTGGGCGGCAACAAATGCTGTGGTCGAGAGGCCAGCGGTGTCAAAATGCCTTAACCATGGCATACGGTCGTGCTTGACTTGGTGCGAGGAGCCGTAGGATGCGCAGGAACCGGCCGTGCGGCAGCAAAGTCATGTGTGCAAATATGGCAGTTCTGGAGCCGTGGAGCCGAGGTTAAGTGCCGTTCAGGCTCTCGAGTGATGGCAAACGCTATGGTAGAGAGGCCAGAGGTGTCAAAATGCCTTAACCATGGCGTACAGGCATGCTTGACTTAGAGCCGGGAGCCATAAAATGCGTTGGAACCGATCGTGCGGCAGCATGGTCGAGTGTGAAAATATGGCAGTTTTGGAGCCGTGGAGGCATGGTTAAGGGCCCTTCAGGCTCTCAGGTGATGGAAAACTCTATGGTGGAGAGGTGAGAGGCATCAAAATGGCTTAACCATGGCGTACAAGCGTGCTTGACCCGGTGAAGAGAGCCATAGGATGCATAGGATCCGGCCGTGCGCGGCACGTCGTGTGTGCAATTATGGATGCAGGTCGTGGAGCTGTAGTTAGGGCCGTTCGGGCTCTCGGGTGATGACAAACATTGTGGTGGTGAGGCCGAGGCATCAAAATGCCTAAACCATGGCATACGGTCATGCTTGACCTAGTGTCGAGAGTTTGTAGGACACGCACTGAGCCCATTTGTGCGGTAGCATATTCGTGTGTGCAAATATGGCGGTTCTAGAGCTATGGAGCCATGGTTAAGGGCCATTCAGGTTCTCGAGGCGGCAACAAACGCTGTGGTGGAGAGGCTAGAGGTGTCAAAATTCCTTAACCATGCGTACGGGCATGCTTGACTCGGTGCCGGGAGCCATAGGATGCGTTGGGGCCGGCCATGCGGCGGCATGGTCGTGTGTGCAAATATGGCGGTTACGGAGCGTGGAGCCAAGGTTAAGGGCCGTTCGGGCTCTCGGCGATGGCAAATGCTATGGTAGAGGCCGAGGTGTCAAAATGCCTTAACCATGGCGTATGGGGATGCTTGACTCGGTGCCGAGAGCCATAGGATGCGTTGGAACCGACCGTGCGGCACGCATGGTCGTGTGTGCAAATATGGCGGTTTTGCGGCCGTGGAGAGCGTGGTTAAGGGCCCTTCAAGCTCTCGGGTGATGAAAAACTCTATGGTGGAGAGGTGAGAGGCATCAAAATGGCTTAACCATGG